>JAOUQU010408451.1:0-11671 GCA_028566735.1 Ammoglanis amapaensis
ACTGGACTAGATTAGACTAGATTAGACTGGACTAGATTAGACTGGACTAGATTAGACTAGATTAGACTGGACTAGATTAGACTAGATTAGACTGGACTAGATTAGACTGGACTAGATTAGACTGGACTAGATTAGACTGGACTAGATTAGACTAGATTAGACTGGACTAGATTAGACTGGACTAGATTAGACTAGATTAGACTGGACTAGATAAGACTAGATTAGCCTGGACTAGATTAGACTAGATTAGCCTGGACTAGATTAGACTAGATTAGACTGGACCAGAGTAGACTGGACTAGATTAGACTGGACTAGATTGGACTAGATTAGACTGGACTAGAGTAGACTGGACTAGATTAGACTGGACTAGATTAGACTAGATTAGACTGGACTAGAGTGGACTGGACTAGATTAGACTGGACTAGATTAGACTGGACTAAACTCGGACCTGAAGAAGGTTTCGGAGGGCGTGGGATGGACGATCCACTCGAGGAGTCGGTTCGCTCTCTCTCTACTGTTTCCTGGATCCTGGAGGATGGTGTGGAGATTAGGGGGATCGTCGGCGCCCCCTGGCTGTGTGGCTCCGCCCACCGGCGTTTTCTCCTCGACAATCTTTTTAGTTTTCTTCAAGATCAAAGGAGGTGAAGAACCATTCTGCTTCCTCTTCTTCCTCCTCTTCCCAGCAGAAGCAGAAACCTGGAAAAAAACCCAGAAACAGTTCAACATACACACACGGCAATACAAATAACTGCACTATCAACAACAGACCACCAGGGGGAGCACTACAACCATCTAATGCACACTTATAGTTAAAGTCGTCTCTCTCTGTAGATGTTGGTGCCTCGGTGTTTACGATGTTTCGTTTATGACATTTAAAATCATTCATTTGTTGAATATTGAGCCGATAAAATCTACAACGACGCTTCTCACTCGTCACCTTACAGCTGACGCCCCCTAGTGTTGTGGTGGCGAATTAACAGTTCGTTTATCAACCAGCATTTTTATTCCTTTTTCTTAAAACATTGAAACTCGGAGCTACTCGATTAAAGGGGCTGGAGGAGAACATGCCAACGTGCAAGCTCGCAGTGACCGAACACCGGTAAATATTTCACCCAGTTTTGATGAATGAAGTCGGTTAATGTTTGATGGTACCTGAGTTGGAGACGTTTTCTGCTTTAATGTGTGATAAAGAGAGAAAGCAGACCGGTTCCTCTCCATGCTGTCTTCTCCGTGGGCATGAAAACAAGGTTGCCAGATCCACCAGTCGATCCCCCGGGAGGTATATAATTCCTGCTAGCGCACACGAACACTTTTTACGAATACTTTTCGCTACACATGTATAATGACAAACTGTTTATATTTACTTTTCACGTTTGTCAATAACAAGCTCAAAACGAGTCTCAGGCATCGTTTACTAAGTCATTTACAGATTTCATTAATGAATACATGGCAACCCAGCAAGGTGTTTCTTCTACGCGTCAACAGACGCAGAGTTCTTTATACTGCCATCTAGCACTTTGGAAAGAATCTATCACCGTTTGAAGTATTAAAATGTAAAATGTGCACTTTGCTCTGTTTATTAAAAACAAAAGTGTCTCCCTAAAAGACATTTAATGACATAAAAAATGATCAAAACACACATTTTGTTACAATTGATTAATATTAGAACACTTGGCAACCGCTAGATGTATCTAATTCATCGTCTTGTTTACCCATAATGCACCGCCATCGGTGTTTGCATAGCTGACCCGACAATGCACCACCGCTGCGTTATTATTCCTACCCGTTTTCCGGAGATCCCGCTTTCTTTTTATGATTGGCTAATTAGATCAGAGTGACACAGATTGACCAATAGAAGCTCAGACGATGGTAATACCAGCCAATCAAAACGCACTAAGACGTGACTGGCCGGAAAACGGGCTGGGAACAAAAATCGCTGCTCAGATTTTTTTTTTTGGCGTAAGCAGCGCAGATGATGTTTTGAAGAATGACGGATCATAAACACAAACACACAGACGTGCCGAAGAATTAGAAATCAGATGATAAATGAGAGAATGTGTGGATTATAAACGGCTGTTTTGTTCTCGCAGAGCTTCAGACCGGGTGAGAAATCGAAGCTACACTGCTGCCATTACTAACCATTAACCACAAGCTAACTGTGCTAATGGTTGCTATGGTGATTATATTATTAATAATACTAATAAGACGGGATGATTTAAGTGAAGCTTGTGCAGGCAGATTTGTGTGATTTTATATTGACAGAAAAAAAACACACAACGTCAGTCGAGCAGATCACAAACATGCTAACAATTGTACCGACTGGAGGGTTTTATACTTTAATACTTTTTATTCTGAGTTATTTAAACAAGTAAATGTGAAGATAGACAGACTAGATTATCAGACAGATAGACAAACATGTAGGTAGGATAGACAGACAGACAGACAGGTAAACACATGTGTAGATAGGATGGACAGACAGACAGACAGACAGACAGATAGACAGACAGACAGACAGACAGATAGACAGACAGGTAAACACATATGTAGATTAGGTGGACAGACAGACAGATAGACAGACAGGTAAACATGTATGTAGATTGGATGGACAGACAGGTAAACGTGAAGGTAGATTGGGGTTAACAGACAGACAGTCATTTATATAAGAAGATGTGCAGATAGACAGACTAGATTATCAGACAGACAGACAGAAGGACAGTTACACACGTCTGTGATCCAGGTGTCCAGATCCACACTGTCGTCTCACAGCCTGTGTGTGTGTGTGTGTGTGTGTGTGTGTGTGTGTGTGTGTGTTGCTTGTGGAGGATTCATTTATCTGGGTGTAAAATCTCATTGGTCCCATCTTGAAGCATGAAGATCTTCTTCCTCTTAAAGCTTCTACGAGTCTGAATGATTTCGAGTTAAAACGTCTTATTTTTCTTCAGATCTGTGACTCTCCGAACATGAACGATTAAGGAAGGACCCCTAAAGGAAGTGAGGAGAATGGGGGCCCAGAATTCGGTGAGGGGAGAGTTGTTATATTTGGATCCTACACACCTAAAGATGAAGTTTTATTTTATTTGAGCCGCTGTGTGAAGATTAGGACATAACCCCCATCCCCCCTCCACTCCAACCTTTCGGGTTAAAACAGTTCCCTTCCCGAGATGCCCGTCCGCGCCGGATCATGACGCCCGGTGGCGGCGGCGAGTGACGCCCCGGACGATGCAGCGAAACGGTACGGGCGTGGCCCCCGGCGGCCAGGCCTGGGTGTTCCGGCGCGTTCGTCTCACCTGGCTCAGCTTCACGCTCTTCTTCATCCTGGTGTTCTTCCCGCTCATCGCGCACTACTACCTCACCACCATCGACGAGGCGGGCGGGCCGGACCGCCGGGTGTTCGGGCCCCGGCCGGGCGGCGAGCTGTGCGAGGCCAAGCACGTGCAGGACCTGTGTCGCATCCGCGAGTCCGTCAGCGAGGAGCTCCTCCAGCTGGAGGCCAAACGGCAGGAGCTGAACGGCGAGATCGCTCGTTTAAATCTGCGCATCGAGGCGTGTAAACGGAGCATCGAGAGCGCCAAGCAGGACCTGCTGCAACTGAAGAACGTCATCAGTCAGACCGAGCACTCGTATAAAGAGCTCATGGCTCAGAACCAACCCAAACTATCGCTCCCGGTGAGACTCCTCCCGGAGAAAGACGACCCGGGACTACCGGCTCCCAAGACTCCTCGGGCATGTCGTTTGCATTCTTGCTTCGACTACGCCCGCTGCTCCATCACGTCCGGGTTTCCCGTCTACGTCTACGATACGGCGGCGTATGCTTGGGGCGAATCCATCGACCAGCTGGTCAAGCAAGCGTTCGTGGAGTCGGTCCGGACCAGCGCGTACGTCACCGACGACCCAGAAATCGCCTGCCTGTACGTAGTCCTTGTTGGAGAGATCCAGGACTCCTCCTCGAGCGCTCCTCGAGTCTCTCCTTCGGATTTAGAGCGGCAGCTAAAGTCGTTAGCGTACTGGAGGATGGACGGGCACAATCACCTCCTGGTCCACCTCTCCAGGACGTCCTGGACGCAGAACTTCCTGTACAACGTGAGCACCGGACGCGCTGCTGTGGCGCAGTCGACTTTCCTCGAGCGCCAATATCGGGAGAATTTCGACCTCGTGATCTCGCCCCTCGTGCACGCCTTGCAGGAGCCCAATTTCCTCGAGGTGCCTCCACAGGTCCCCGTGAAGCGCAAGTACCTGTTCACCTTCCAGGGGGAGAAGGTGGAGTCTCTGAGGAGCAGCCTCCTCGAGGTGCCTCAACAATCCCTGGAGGAGGAGATGGAAGGAGATCCGCCGGCGGATTACGACGACCGAATCATTGGAACGCTCAAGGCCGTACAGGACAGCCGCCTGGATCAGGTGATGGTTGAATTCACGTGCCGGAAGCGACCCGGGGCGACTCTGCCCACCGAGTGGGCGCTGTGCGGCGAGCGTGAGGATCGTCTCGAAGTCCTCAAGATGTCTACGTTCGCTTTGGTGATCTCTCCTGGCGACTCGAGGCTCGTGGCCACGGCGGGATGCAACATGCGTCTTTTCGAAGCCCTGGAGGTCGGGGCCATCCCGGTGATCCTGGGTGACCACGTGAAACTGCCCTATCACCAGCTCATCCGCTGGAACGAAGCAGTCGTCATGGTACCCAAGCCTCGCATCACCGAGCTCCACTTCCTTCTGAGGAGTCTTTCTGATAACGACCTCCTGGCCATGCGGCGCCAGGGCCGCTTCCTCTGGGAGACGTACTTCTCCACCTCCGAGAGCATCTTCAGTACCATCCTGGCCAGCATCAGGACCAGCATCCAGATCCCCGCCGCGCCCATAAAGGACGAAGCGGCGCAGGAGATCCCGCATAAGGCCGGGAAGCTGGCGGGCACCGACGCCAACCTGGCTGACAACGGCGACCTGGACCTGGGTCCGGTGGAGACCGAGCCACCCTACGCCTCGCCCAGATTCCTGCGCAACTTCACGTACACCGTGTCGGACGTCTACCGCACCTGGAACCGCGCCCCCGGACCGTTCCATCTCTTCCCCCACACCCCGCTGGACCCCGTGCTCCCCTCGGAGGCCAAGTTCTTAGGCTCCGGGACGGGATTCCGGCCCATCGGCGGAGGCTCCGGGGGGTCCGGGAAAGAGTTCCAGGCGGCGCTAGGAGGGAACGTTCCGAGAGAGCAGTTCACCGTGGTGATGCTGACGTACGAGCGCGAGGAGGTGCTCATGAACTCCCTCGAGAGGCTGAACGGACTCCCGTATCTCAACAAGGTGGTGGTGGTCTGGAATTCACCCAAACCACCATCGGACGACCTGCTGTGGCCCGACATCGGCCTGCCCATCGTGGTGAGTCTTTATCACCACCAACCAGATCGGGTTCTAATACGTCGGGGTATTATTATTGGTTTAATTATTTTATAATTATATTCAGGTGTAAATCTCCCAAACACTCTCCAGTGTAGTAAACAACAACAACAACGAGAGCTTTAATTACAACAGTAACTTGTAATTATAAGTCGTGGTAAATAACGGCAATAATAAAGCCGATATGAGAGAAACAGATATATAACGTCTCATCGTGTCCGACATGCACCAACTAACAAAAATGAATATTAATAAACACAAACAAACAAACAAGATGGACGCCCGGGCGCTGACCAACTGTGGCGGCTGTGTTTTGACGGTTTGTGTTTTCAGGTGGTCCGGACGGAGAAGAACAGTTTAAATAACCGCTTCCTTCCCTGGGACGTGGTGGAGACCGAGGCCATCCTGTCCATCGACGACGACGCTCACCTCCGACACGACGAGATCATGTTCGGTTTCAGGTGTGTGTGTGTGTGTGTGTGTGTGGAACACAGTGTATTAGAGGAGCTTTGAAATATCAACCGGGAGATCAGGGGTTTCGAATCACGTTGGCCACGGTCACCGTTAGATCCCTGAGTGAGACCCTTAACCCCCGTCTCCACCAGGGGGCGTCCCGATTCGTGCACAGGGTTAGTAATCCAGAGGTCACGGGGTTCAGACCTCACCGGTGCTGCTCTGGTGGCCGTGAGTCGTGACTACAGCGGGTCAGCTTTGTGCCCCGGAGATTCTCACATTCCCTCTCTCTCTCGCTCTCTCTCTCTCTCTCTGTGTGCTGTGTTATTTGTGTGTGTGTGTGTGTAGGGTGTGGCGGGAGGCCCGTGACCGGATCGTGGGTTTCCCGGGTCGGTTTCACGCCTGGGACTTGAACCATCAGTCGTGGCTCTACAACTCCAACTACTCATGTGAACTTTCAATGGTCCTGACGGGCGCCGCCTTCTTCCACAAGGTAAGTATGTGAACCCCCACACAGGAAGAACCAGGATGTTCATACACCTACACTACTGTGTGTGTGTGTGTGTGTAGTACTACGCCTACCTGTACTCGTACGTGATGCCACAGGCCATCAGGGACATGGTGGACGAGTACATCAACTGTGAGGACATCGCCATGAACTTCCTGGTGTCACATATAACACGCAAACCCCCCATCAAGGTCAGTGTGTGTGTGTGTGTGTGAGCGATCATGTGTGTGTGTGTGTGATTGTAGTAATAAAATAGATTTCATTATAAGAACATTTTGAGACCCTGCATGACGTCTGACCTTTAACCCCGCTTGTGTTGGGCCCCCCCAGGTGACCTCCCGCTGGACGTTCCGGTGTCCCGGATGTCCTCAGGCGCTCTCTCACGACGACTCGCATTTCCACGAGCGCCACAAGTGCATCAACTTCTTCGTGAAGGTTTACGGCTACATGCCGCTGCTGTACACGCAGTTCCGAGTCGACTCGGTTCTCTTCAAAACACGACTCCCACACGACAAGACCAAATGCTTCAAGTTCATCTAACACACACACACACACACACACACACACACACACACTCACCCCTCAGGGGGGTGCGGGAGAGGGGTGCGGGGTGTCCCGGTGTGGACCGAGATCACCTCACAACCACTACTGTTCACATCTGCACCTCATCTGCACACCGCCCCGAGGGTTCTGTTACTGTGTGTGTGTGTGTGTGTGTGTGTGTGTGTGTGTGTGTGGTGGGGGGGTCGAAGGCAAGGACGGGGGCAATCATGCACTCTTCTAGGTCACGACCAAAAGTATCCGGACACCAGGGATGTAACGATACACAATACGATACCTTTACAAAAATATATCGGACTGTAAAGAAGTTCAATATTAACTTTACACAAATAATTTAGACTATTTCTTGTTAGAACAAAATAAGACAAATAAAGTGTTTTTAATGAAAAACGATGAACTTTTCTTTATAAATGAATGATTGTTTTTATAAGCGATGATTTTTTTTATTTATAGACGCTTATCTTTTAGTTATAAATGATTGTTTTATATATAAAGGATTATATTAAGGATGAAATAAGTCGGCATGATAACAGGATCTGAGCGTTACACGATGTTCCTGTTTACAAACAATAAACAATAAATGTGCGTTTATTTTGGAGAAAACTAGACCGAAACAACAGCGTCGGCACCCCCTGCTGTTTAAAGTGAATATCGATTTATGGTAGACGATTCGCTCAGATGAATTGATTGGTATGGATACTTGTTGAATCGTTACATCCCTACCACCCCGGACACATGGGCATTAATACAGGGCGCGGCCGCCCTCGGTACAGACAATGACGAGGTTCGTACAGGATGTGGGACTGCATCTGAGAGCAGAAGGACCTTCCCTAAACTGTTCTCACACCATCACACACTTTATTACGTCTGCTGATCGAACACACGTCCCAATACTTTTGGTCATTTGTACATATGGTGCATTTCTTTTTTTTTTTTTGTATCTCGGTCGGGACTCGACACACTCGCAAATGTGCTCGGGAAACCGCGAGCAAAAGTTTGTGCACCCCTGCCAAGCGAAAGTATGGGTGCAATTAGTATGAAGGAACAGGAGGGGGCGCTCAGGCGATACACTACTGAACCATCAGGTAACTGGGGTGTCGAAAAAACATTCACACAAGTCTGTGTGTAATAATTAGGAAACACTAAATGGTGGGGGGGGGAGGGGGTGTTTACAAGAACGGGGAGCATCCACAAACGTTTTGGATCGGAGTCCAAGCCGGGTTGCCAGATTGGTTCGTTTTTCATGTAATTTCGTTGCTTTTTAAAGGATTACTTTAAAAAAAAAACACATCTGGCAACCCTGAGTGTTGGTGGTAGTGATGGGGGGTCCAATTAGCCAAAGGTTTAGTCCAGGGTGAAGCTGCCGTGTGATAAAGGGTCCACAAACTGGTGTGTGTGTGTACAAACATTCGAAACCCCGCCCCCTCACGACGGACTGTCGTTCTGTTCGGTTGTGGACCCGGACCCACCGTGACCCCCACCATGACCCTGACCGGGCGGTTCGTGAACCCTGGTGTAACTCATCAAGTGCCAAAGCGGGTCTGTGGGATCAAAACATGTCTCACGATTCCATGTGTTATTCTCTCTAATCACCACCAGGTGGGAGCAAAGAGTCTCTCTCATCATCCCTTTTCTCTTCCCTCCCGGCAGACCGATGGGACCGACATTCGAACCCCGACCGTCCCCGCACAAGTTTAAGACCTCAATAAAGAAAAGACATTTGTACTGTCATGAATGAGCACAGACTGCTTTTATGTTTGTTGTTTATTTCTCCGTTTTGATCAGTTTTGGGGAAATGAGCACAATAAAAGAATCCCGCCGGCACGGAACCCCACGGGGGCCCCCGGGGGCCACGGTTTCTTTACTGTAAATGAATTGTAAGATTTTTTTTATGTGTGTGTGAGCGCATGCGTGTGTGTGTGTGTGTGTGTGTGTGCGTGTTTCTCACGGACAGAATCCGATTCTTCCTGAGAGAAACTTTTTTACGCTCTGGGTTGGAGAAACGTTGTGTGTTTTGTTTTGTGTCTTGCCTCTGAAAAGTGGACGTGGGGAATAAAGTCTGGAGCTGTGGGGACCCCGGAGCATCTCGGTCGAACCCGCGTGATCACTGATAATAAACCAGCCCCGACGAATCTGCGTGTCTGTCTGATTTATCTGTCTGTCTTCGATGGAGATTTGGGTATCGCAGTTCCTCCTGTCGACCTGATGCTACAGCAGAGTATTGCAGTGCCTGTGGTGACATGCCGAGGAGAGAGAGACAGACAGACCTAAAGAGAGATACACACTCAGAGTGAGAGAGAGACAGACAGACCTAAAGAGAGATACACACTCAGAGTGAGAGAGAGACAGAAATGGAGATGTAAACTGAGACAAATAGAAACAGATATAAAAGTCGACCAGAGAGAGACAGGAATAGAGTCAGAGAGACAGATATAGAGAGCGAGACAGAAACAAACGGATATAAATAAAGACAGCAAGAGAGAGAGACAGACGGAGCGAGAGAGACTGAAACAGACAAAGTAAAGAGAGGCAGACAGACAGGAATGTATATATGTATATATATAGAGAGAGAGAGAGACAGACAGACACGGTGATGTGAGGGAGACTGATGATCGAATCACTGACACACAGACTGACACATTATAGTGCTGGTCCCAAGCCTGGATAAATAAGAGGGTTAAGTCAGGAAGGGAAGAGCAATCCTCTGGCATGAAGGCGGGGGCGGGGGGGGGGGGTGTCGGGGACACACTGATGGACGATAAACAAACACGTCAACAATAAACATCAAAGAGATAAAAAGTTATTTGTGTGCTGATGTGAAATGAATCTGACCAGCAGGGGGCGTCTGATGTGTTCATGATGTGTTCTGATAGATTTTTTTTGCAATGCATCATGGGTATTAAAGTCCACGATTTAACACCATTTAACAATACAACCACCGCCACAAGAACGTGCACACACACACACACACACACACACGTAAAAAGATTTTATTACAAAATAAAGAAACGTTATAAGACATGAAAATATTTCTGCTCTCTCAGGATCACGAGAGCTGTTATAACTGCAGCTTGTGTTTCATCTCCATGGGCGATCCAGAGAGAGTGAGAGAGAGAGAGAGCGCCATCCGCAGTTTAAAGTGATCTGATGAATGAATCACTGATTCGAATCGTGTCCCAGGTGAATCGATTCTTTAGGATGCTCAGTGAATCATTACGTCACTTCTGCTTATATTATTATGATTATAATTCAGCCAATCCACCGGGGGGCCCGGGGAGGGTGTGTGTCAGCAGGACACCACACACACACACACACACTCAGAGTTTCCTGAGGAAGCACAGGACCAGGTCCCGGAGCGTGGTGCGCAGGGGTTCGTTGTTGTCACACACGATGTGCGTGGCGTCGTCCTCCAGCTGGATGAGGGCGTCCTCCGCCTGGAGGTGAAGGATGTGCCCGCCCGGCGTCTCCTCCACCTTCACCTCCGAGATCCCGCTCTACACACACACACACACACACACACACACACACGTCACCCTGTATCTGAGCTGCTGTTTATGATACACACACACACACAAACCTCCATCGTGCTGTAAGCACAAGCACATACACACCTCCAGCTCCGCCTTGTGTACACACACACCTCTACCGTGCCTAGTGTACACACACACCTCCAACGTGCTTTGTGTACACACACACACACACACTTCCACCATGCCTCCACCATGTTATACACACAGCTCCACTGTGCCTGCTATATACACACACACACACACACACACACACACATACCTCAACCATGTTATACACACACTGTGCCTGGTATACACACACACACACCCACTGTGCCTGGTATACACACACACACACACACACACACACACACACACACACACATCTCCAACGTGTCTTGTACACACATTAATAATAATATGAATAAATATTACAATGATGACAGTATTATTATTATTCGAAATGTACTATACTGGTGTGTGTGTGTGTGTATGTGTGTGTGTGTTGGGAAGGGATCTGTGCAGTCAGTACACACAACACACGTCGTGATGTAACACAATGAGCCGCTTCTCTGCTACCTTGTGTAGTGCAGACAGAAACGTCTCCAGCGGTACGGCGCCACTCAGAAGTGGTTTGGGACGCGGCAGCTCAGGAACGTCGTCCATCAAACGTTTCCTCTTCTTACTGAGAGCGACAGGGACGGGTTTCGGGACGGGCTACAAACACACACACACACACACACACACAGAGACACAGACACAGGTTGTGATTTATATCCTGATGTTTACGTACACACACACCAGCTGCAGTGACTCTCACCTGCAGGACGTGTTTGTTGTCTTTGGACTGCAGAACCGCCGTGACGTTGGACAGGAAGACGCCGGGTTTCACCTCCGTGGGAACCAGAGACGTGGCGAGCTGGAAAACAGACACATCATCATCCTCCTCATCCTCCTCGTGTACATTACTGCGTTGCTGTTCCGCGCGGCGGCGGCAGCGGCGATGACGGGTTCCGACCTCCGGCAGAAGCTGGACGCGTTCGTACGAGCGTCTGAAGGGCAGATCAAGGACGGAGCAGCGACTGTAGGACACGGGCGGGGTCGACAACTCCAACATCAGGTCCGAGCGGTGAGACTGAGACGGTGGAGGCTGTGTGTAATGTTCCGGACACACAACGTGCAGCGGCTACAACACACACACACACAATCTAGAGCAGGGGTCACCAACCTTTTTGAAGCTGCGGGCTACTTTTGGGGT
>JAOUQU010408461.1:0-11669 GCA_028566735.1 Ammoglanis amapaensis
CCTCCTGCCCACTTCCGCGCCGCTGTTTTGTGGTGAATACAATACTGTTCAGGTTGTTAATAAATGATAATTTTATGATTAAAACTAAAAATTCGACATTTTTTTCCAATATAAGACATACCCCGAAAATAAGACACAGTGGGGCTTTTGGGGATAAAAAGAAAGTAAGACGCTGTCTTATATTCGGGGAAACACGGTAGTAGGTCTCGGCATCCTTCAGCTCTCTAGCCCAGTACCTTAACCACTAAGCTATAACTGCAGTGATAACATTATACAATCAATTGGAACACTGACATAATATGTAACGGTAACGGTAGTTAGCAGAATATGTTTATTATTTCTACAAGATCATTTTACGCACATTGAATTTTGGTGAGGATGTACATGTCCATTTTATTTCAGAATTACTGCCTTGACTATCTCGCATCACAATTTTTTTTTTCCAAAAACAGACAGAATCCAATAACAGACTGGATACAGTAAAAAGATGAGCGAGTAAACTGGGACTCTGAATTAAACAGTATGTTTGTAGACTTTCATTTCCCTAGGGACCTCTAGATATGTGAGCCATTTTAATAAACCTAAAAATGTTCAATTATTCATCACACATTGTTGAAAAAAAAATAAATACAATTCTTATATACATGTCCAAATCCTAAAGCTGAAATATTTGCAATTTATTTTAGCTGGTGATGTGCATGAAATGATTAATTCCATCATTTACCACCTACATTTATATCACAATATCCATCAATACTGTGTGTAGCCCTAATTTTAAATAAAATGGAAAAAACACATTTGAAAAAGCCTTACTGTGACTATTAATCTCAAAGTTGTCTGTTCTCAGTACATGTTCCATGAGAAATATGTAAGGCATTACTATGTGAGCTCATGAACTTATGTATTTGAGAATCTGTTCTAAACTAAAAGAGGTCAAGAGTTTTACACAGCAACCACAAATGTGTCCAATCTGTGGTTTTGTTTCCCAAGCACAACTAATTTAATTACAAAAAAGTCATGACTGAGGTTTGTTTATACTAGAAGTGAGACGTTTGTCTGCAGCAGAAGCAGATCAACAAAGCTGGGACGTGCAGACTAATGCATACCTAGAAGCATTCAAACAAACAAACAAACAGTGCATTTAGCCGACGCTTTTATCCAAAGCTACTTACAATGAGCAGACAGGGTTAAGGGTCTTGCTCAAGGACCCAGCAGTGTAGCGGAGTGTAGCGGAGAGCCTGGATTTGAACCCCCAACCTTTGGGTTCCCAAGCCCAACGCTCTACCCACTAGGCCACACTGTCAGCCAGTCAGCCATTCACACTCTAAAATACAGCTGAGCCAAAGATAAGGGAAAGATATTAATACAATGCATACAGTGAAAACATGTAAGCATGTAAACATAAGTAAAAGTGATCATTATAATTATGGTTGCACCGGATAGTACTTTATTTTATTTTTTATGTCTTGCCGGAATCGGAAAGCACCGGATGTCTGAGGCACTATCCTGCCGGAATCGAACCGGAGAGTTTGTGCTCAGATCTATTTTGTAATAACACCTCATTATAGAAACTATGGAGAATTCTAGATAGTCGACAAACCACCTACCAAGACAAAACTAATAACTAAACAAGTAACAATAAATCACAGTTCAGTTTCAGTTGTAACTTCAACTTTCAAAGTTTAGTTTCTTAATGTTACTTTCTTAGAGATAGATAAATAGATAGATTAGATAGATAGAAAAGTCTATATATAAATATATAATTAAATACAAAAACAACAAAACTGTGTGAACAACTCACTTTTGTCCAAACCAAAAAAGAAAACCGGAAAAAATAAGCAGAGATTGATTGCTTTAGTCACTTTTTTCTCTCCACAGCGTTTTTCCTTTACAGTTTCAAAAACACGCATTATGCTAATAAGGCGATGACGTCGTTCTACTTCCAGCGATTTTTACGAAAGTAAATAACGACTTTTCTTACTGAGGAGTTGCAACAGTGGAACACACACATTCGTGCACTTTAATACGAGCATCCACGTGCACTGGCATGTATGTGTGTGTGCACAAGTGTCAGTGTGATTGTTAATGCCGCATAAAATAGAACATTAATAGAACGAAACACAAACAAAACATTTTTTCAGCATTTTGAAGCTTCTGTGGTTCTGTGTTCGTATTACATGCACTTTTTGAACAAGCTGACCCAGTGCGCATGAGCAGTCACGCGCACAGTTCACAACATAAAGCTTAAAACTTAATTCGTATTTTGTTCAAAAAGTCAATTCAACTTCATTCATATACAGTTGTGTATTTATACAGCACTTTTTACAACAGACATTGTCTCAAAGCAACTTTACAAAATACAGAACCAACAGATACAGAAACTCCTGAACAGAAACTGAACTGATCATGTGACAATTATTGACCCCAAATTTTCCGGCTGAATATCCGACATGGCGGCTTGATTTCCGGTCGGAATCAGATTGGACCGGATAGCTTAAAATGGTCGGCTATCCGGCAAATCGGAACCGGAAATCCGGTGCAACCCTAATTAATATACATCACATATGAGGTGGAAAATGGATGGATGATGCAAACGTTGATGCAAAAAATGTGCCAATTATGTACAAATAATTAAAAAAGATTAATAGCATCAAATTTGCTCATGAAATTTACTTAGCCAACTTAGCCATAGAAGAGCATTCGCTCATCAGACCTGGAAACTGATCTAAGCCTTGTAGGAGATTCTTGACATTTTCTGGCCTTGCGGGTTTTAGTATTTCTTTAATTATTTTAGTGGTTCTTACCTCAATACCAAGGAGAGCATGTTTGTGTAGTCTATGTACCCTATGTACATCTAATTTACTAGAATCGTATTTACAAGATTTCTGTTTACTTAAGCAATTCATTGTTTCTATTTCAGTTTGCTGACTTTATTTACTGAATCTAAACTTAGTATAACTTTTTTAAGCGTTTTCAAGATTATTATTGTATATTTCATGGGAAGTCCATGGAAAGATGGTTACACAACTGGAAAGATGCTGGTTCGATTCTGAGAGAAGACAGGTGCCGACTGAAGTGCCTTTGCGCAAGGCACCCAACCCTTAACTTCTCGCCGAGGGCCGTGGCTAGAGTTTCCCCATCAAATCTGTATGCTCACTGCTGCCCCTTAGTGTGTGTTCAGTAATGTTTGTTTCAGTAGTGTTTGTTCTTAAACTATTCGAAATTTGAACCAGCAAATGTTGACTGCTTACAGCTAAATTTGTTAATGCTTAAAATATATTCAAATAAATGATTTGTATAGCACATGTCACAAAGCACATTTACAGGACCACCAGACCAAAACATAAACCCCCTGTTGAGTAAACCAGGGTGACTGTAACAAGGAAAAACAGCCTAAAAATATACAGGAAAAAACATTGGACAATACAGACTCAGCATGTGGCCATACTTTGTGGGTGTATTAAATAGTTCTGATATTTCTAATCATTTGATATTAAACAAAACTGCAACAGACAGGCATATTATTCATGTCCATAATGTGAATGTTTTTGTTTGACTTAAACAATGAAAGTTACACGAAGTATTCAATACAATGTATTTTGTCGTAGAGGATTCCTCCAAGTGGGACTACAAGTGTACAACTTTAACCCAGCTTATGTTCTAAGAACGTTCCTAAAACGTTATTTTCTCCAACTTTTTCCTTAAGGTTACGAGTATGTTAGTGAACAATAACTTAACCGAATTAACTTAGTATTTTAGGACACCTATAGTGGAATATTCGACTGTTCTTTGTTCTGATCTGGTTGTGGAACGATCCCATATTATTATGTCTTGTTATTTTTAATTAGTTAATTTTTACACTTATATACAAACAGTTAAGACTAACTTTGTTACATTGATCAAGGTCACATAAGGTTTATAGTTCTCTTAACGTTACACTGAGATCGTTTGCTCCTAACATTAGGAGAACTAGAGAACTAGGAGAACAAAACGCCAGTGAAAGTAGTGGGAACGTTTCCTGTTAGCTGGGTAGTTTGCTCCTCGTCTAAACAAATAATGTGCTCATTTAAAAATATTCCTTGCACAACAAAATACTAAATTATAAATGACTTACCTAAGTTCTTCTAAGGACGCAAAACAGCTTTGTTGCTCAAGCCTCCACTTTGCATATCTAAGTATTATTCTGAAATGCGCACAACCACATGACCTATTGAAAGCTCACTGTTCACTGAGTATTAAATCATCTAATACAGTGAATTATCACTTTAAGGGTCTATATAAAAGTACTAACCACACAATTCTAATACATAACAACTGCACAACCGTGTACCAAATGAACTACATGGGTAAACGAAAGCACACGCCATACACGTTTCATACTTCCGGGGCAACAATTGGGCTGATTTTCATACCACACACGATTTGACACAAAGCAAACTAGATAGGTTGTGTACGCCATTTTGATAATACTAAAAAGTGCACTTGTGTAGGGAGTATTGAGTTATTTGGAAAGGTCAGTCGTTTAATACTCGGTCGTTCACATTTGAATACGTTTAGCTGTCCAAATTAAATAAGATTGAACTTTTGGTTATTATTAGTCAGTGAAATTAAGTTGTTAAACACAATTTTAAAACAAAGTTGCAACTCTTAAATGTTCGGGAATGAAACTAGAAAATGTTTATTTCGAATATTTAGTTTGCAAATGTAGTATTATTAAGTAAAATAGTATTATTATATATTATTATTTAGTATTGTAGTTTTGCATAACCCGCCTTAAAGTGATGTTGCTTTTTATGATGAGTTGATTAATAGTCGTACTGCAACTAAATAACATTGTCATATATTGATCAAACGATTTAGAAATTGAGAGTTGAGGATACTATTAACTTGGATTCAATTTACTGTTAACAGGTTAGCATAACCCGAGGTTTTACCCAACACCGACCATCTACAGTTACAATGGCGTCCTCTACTGGACACAAAATATTGCTACTAGAGGATACTATCAACACAAAAAAATCACAAATATATGTATGTTGGAAAGGAAGAGCAAGCAGAAACTTGTGCCGATAGAAGAAAAATGTAAAACGTGAATAGATTTGATATACACAAACATTATTGAGTGACAAGAACAGAGTATAATCTGTTTCATTCCATATCAGGAATGCAGGGAGCATTGTGTTGAAAGAAATTGTCTGTTACTGGTAGTAAAGTAGAATTGAATAGTGAATACAATGTTTACAAAACACAAAATCCCTGTAGAAGGAAGCACACATTGAGGACAGATAAGTCCTTTGTTTATAAAGTTATAAAACTTTAAAAGCTTACCTTTTTTACTTAATTTGTTTACATTTTTTAAATCTATTTTCAATATTGTAGTTGAAACTTAAACTGTAATTTTGTACGATGTCATGACGGATTAGTCAAAAAACATTTCACTGCCGGTTGTACTATGTATAACTGTGTATGTGACAAATAAACTTTATTTGAATTTTATTTTATTTGAAACATGCATGGCGGTTTAAATGATTGTTGGTTTAAAAAAACGGGTGGATCAAATCCAAGTTTGACCTGCTGCAAAGTATGCAAAAACAAAATGTTGTTGTTGTTGTTGTTGTTGTTGTTGTTGTTGTATTGTTAATTCAAGCCCCAACTCTGCCAGGTTGCCGTTGAGCAAGGTCCTTAATTCTTGCTTAGACTATGAGCCACTTCAGATTGTTTTTAAAGCATCTGCTAAATGCTTTGGAAGGCATGTTTTTGCTGAGGGTGGGATTGCATGTGTTCAAATATGGCATATGGTAACTGAACTTAGACTTGGTAAAGGAGTGAAAGCCAGAATGGCTGCAGTTTACCCTATTAAACAGCCTACTTGTTTACATGAAGAGTATTTAGTGAGAAAAAGATATTTTATGAAAAATAAAATAAATTGCAAGACTGATTTAAATTAAACTTGTTTTTTACTAGTTTAGTATAGTTCATGATATATACATGATATATGGTATAATATTTTAACTTCTAAACATATCCGTATATGTACAAGTACTTACTACTTATACTGCATTACAATATGCTGCGTACCATAAAGAGCACTAATAAAAGACTTACAAACCCCCGCAAAAAAATTGTCAATTTAAATTTCTTTTTGCCTAAAGGGATCACCGAATCCATTACTGAGTCCATTGACAGCAGCAGGAATCAAGGTCAGGCATTTTCCATTGTTGAGCGAGACTAATGGGCTCAGTTTTTTGTTTATCTGTTAAAATTGTTGAGTGCACCATGTCTGCTGGATTGTACACTAAAACCTTTATGCACATTATTATTGTAAACATTAATGACCTGAAAATTAAGTGCCACACTTTAAGTATGGATAACAAAACTCTTTATTACTTAATAATTAACTACAATCTTATTATTATGATTGTTAGTAAAAGTAGTAGTAGTTTTAAATGCTGTCGAGTTATGCATTATGAGAAACTTGGATTGATGATTGACCAACAATTTGTAATTATCATATATCAATTACATATTGTATGCAAATTATTAAATTGTGTAATGAACACACAATATTTACCTGTTTGTAGATTCTTTTTTGTTACAGACACTGGAAAACATGAGTATTGTTTAATGTTAGGAGGGTCATATTATTACTTGTACCCTTATACCAACTTAGTTTCACTTTATTTTTTAGCTACTGACATAGCAGTTAATTACGGTTTGAGTAAATTTAGCCATGAAAATTATTCCCCTCTGTGTCAAACTGAAATGCACCGATAAATTAATTTTATTAGTAGTTACATTTTACTTGCTTATACATGTTTAATTTAAAAACATTGGTTAAAAGCAGTTTAGCATATTAAATGTTTGCTTTCATTTTCTGGCTTTGTTAGATGATTATGGTGATATATGATTTACAGACTATTGAAGGGTGACAGTGTGTTAGTCACATAACTGATGACATCATAACACCGACAGAAAAGCTGTTTTTTGCATATTTCGCCTTGGTTTCTCCTTGTTTGCACAATATCAACAATAGAAGTGCTTCAGCTTGAATAATAACAGATAATCTCGGCTGCAACTGTCCCAACATCTGACAAAGATTTGCTCAGTTTTTCTATCCCCAGATTATGCAGTGAAAAGCTAAAGTAATTTTGTCTGACAAAATTGAAACTATAATTAGAAAATGTTGGTCAATAATACATCAAACCAGCATGGCAGCTTGAGATGCCAACTTTTGTTGTGGTTGTTATTGATGAAAATGTCTTTTTTTATTGATGAAAATATAGTTTTAGTAAAACACTAAAAAGACAGCCATAATGTTTTGGTTAGTGTTTACACACAAATGTATTGTGCCTTTTTGCATAGCTCTAAACATCCTACAGGAGGGGGGAACTCAAAGTCCAGGATCCCATACATTTGTGACCTGCTTTTGGCAATCAGCAAATCATTGAAATCTCAGAATGGCATTTCAATATCACTCAAAGTACCATGTCTTACTGCCTTTCCAAGTTGATGAAGAGTCACGTGTTATGACATCCAGCTTACATGTCTGCATTGTCCAGCCAATCAAATAGTAGCGTCCATCTAACTTTAGTCAAAGGATTAGGGAAAATCATTTCTCTGATGATCTTTCTGGTTATCTTTCCTTAAACTATTCATTCAGCAACACTGACGGAGGTGGTCACTGGTTTCCACTTATACCCAAGGTAAAGTCTTTTTTGTTATATACATATATATGGTTAAAAATATAAAATATATAGAAATATTGCAACAATCTAACATTGTATCATTGTTTAAAATGTTTTATTAGTATTGTATTGAGAGTACATTGCTATTAGTTATATTATTATATATTAAAAGTTATATATTATATATATATATATATACTTTTTTAATGCATAACGTGTTTTGGCAGGAACTCATTTTGTTATTATGTTTGCAATGTAAATGGATTTTTGCAAATGATTAGCTAATGCTTTGATTAATTGTTGTCTTGTTTCATTCGTGATAGATTATGTGAAGTATTAAATATCATTTTATAGTCTTGTTCCAAATCTTGGTCAACTGTGCCCTGATAATCACTGTAATGCAACACTAAGAAATGCAGAATTATTGTATAGATTAAAATGAGTAAATGGATAATATTTTACCAAATCGAGTCATTAAACACTGGAGTGACGCAGCTTAATAGATTGCCTAAATCTGCATGCCATCTACACATGTGTGTGTATGTGTGTCTATGTGTAAAATGTTAATTTAAACTATTTATAATTACAAGTAATGTTTATAATGTATAATTAATTATAAGTATGTTTATTGCAAATGTGCCTTCTTTCTTGTAGATTAAATGTTGAAAAGTTGATTTCTCAAGGCATTGAGTAAATGCAAAATAAATTGCATTACTGAAATTTAAATGCTAAAAAACTGCATTACTGAAATTTGACAAATACCGGTAAATACCAAGTTTTGACAGCCTTGCTTTTGCTTATGTGAACCTACAGTACATTATCTGTAACATGGCCTGCAGCTTTTTCCATTAATCTGGATGGGAGTTTCAAAACTACTAGATTAGGAAAAGTACTTTTTCTGTGGATTAAGAGTCAATGTAGGTATGAATGTAATAATTAACATTGGGTTAAGCGAATTTAGTGTCAAAGTAAATTCAAACTGGTGTATTAGATCTAAACTTTCCAACTTGTATACAGCCACAAGGGAAGATCTAGTAGATTGGTATAGTCTAGTGCAAAGAGTTGTGGAAGGCCTTGGATTTGATTTGTGACAGTATCGTGTTTACAGTATTTGTTTATACACCTGATTCCTAAGTAAAATGTAAAAATATGTGTTTTATTGGACTATACATGCATATATGTAGAGATTAGATTAGATAGAACTATATTATATGACAATTTATAAAACGCATATGAATTAATGCATTCCACCTGCTCTAGAGTATCCCTATACCATTGATTTACTTATGCACACTTGACTAAAGCTCTAGAATAATCTGGAACATTAATTAAAACTTTTATGACTAACATTATTGATCAGCTACACAAATGCTTATTTGATGGATTGGGTACAGAATACCACAGATGTACTTTGGTGTCATGAGAGGATGTCCAACAAACTGTTTTGAATGTATATTGTGTATTTGTATATTTTTAACTAGTTCTTACATTTACACACAATATAATAAGATTGTGTGTAAATGTAAATAAACCAGATTATAATCTCATTTGGTGTTATTGGGTATATTACCCAATTTCTACAGCATATTCATGAATTGTTTGACATGAAACTGAGATTTATGAAAACAGTTCAAACCAACTCAGAATTTTATTTTCCTATTTAAATTGACTATGTCAGAAGATACAGAAACCTAAGCTACAACTATGCATTAAGCATGGTCGATTTGTTAAAATACTCTTGCACTGGATGTCGCACAAAAGATCAGTGAGATTGAAGGGGGATGTTTGCATGAGCACTGCTCAGTCGAGCACAAAGCGTGTTTAATTCAATAGTAGCACAGAAGAGAAAGCCAGAAGCTCTTTAGCTAAAGCTTGACCTATTTTCATGAATTGCTGCTTGTTATGCTAGACTATATGACACTTAATAATAATACCAATATAATAACAATAATAGAAACTCGTTGAATCATTTAGTCTGAGTCAATAATGCAAATTTGTGCATTTCTAAAAACATTGAGCCTCAAATAGGTACCACCGATGGTCATTTTGTTCTCTATATCATCGAAAATAAACAAAGCATTTATACAGTTTCTAAAATGTCAATAAAATTCTCCTTCTTTTTGTTTTGTTTTCTCCTTCTTGATGTAGCTTTGTGTGTCTGAAACAGATTACGTACATCTCAATATAACGTCTTCTCACTGCTGCTAGTAACTGAACTAAATCCTTTATATAATCTGGTATACAGTGGGGATTGACAGGACATCTGGCTGTATAATATTCATTCCTCCCTAATCAACATTTGACCTCTGAGATCTGAAGCATAAGAATGTGCATTCAACAATCAATCATCCAATCTATCATCCATGAACCAAAACATTTTAAAATCCGCAACAAAGCTGTTCTCATTCATCCAAAAAGCACATTAAATTGTATCTAACTGAATTTAGAACTGTCTTTAAATGAGTAAAATTCCAAAAAACTTTGAATTAATTCTGTGTTTAGTAATAATGAAGGGGCATCACGGTGGCTTAGTGGTTGGCCATGTCACCTCAGAGCAAGATTTAGAGTCCTGGGCAAGGCAATCCGAGTTTTCTTTGTGGAGTTTGCATGATCTTTCTGTGTCTGTGTGGATATATAATACATAATTCGTTGCCAAATGTATCAATGTGGGATAATGTTTTAATATGGTGGCACTCGGGTGACACAACAGCCAGGAGCACACAGGAGAGTCATCTGAGGACCATGTAGAAATCATTGATGACAGGAGACTGACAAGCAAGTAAAAACTACACAAAAATGTAACAAAAAGCAAACAACAGTCATTGGGAATGCAAGTTGCAGAAAAACTATAAGTTTGACTTAAAACTACTAGTTTGGGGGGAAAAGTAAAATACATTGTCAAGTGGATTCTGTGTACTGCCTGTATACCGCCAATATTGAAAAGACAAATATGCAAAATAAATATTAAATTAAAAATAATAATTGAATAACTAAATGTTTTAAATAAACAATGTTTTCCAGTATCTCTCTTCATTGTGCTTGATTGATTAGCTATATTCTTCTGCATTCTCACAAACAGATCTATTCTCCCAGATTACAATGGAGACTATCAAGGTTCAGTCTGATGGTGGACTTAATGTCACACTTACCATTCGGCTCCTCATGCATGGCAAGGTAAAAACATAACAGACATTGGGTGAAAAATAAATTTAAAATAAACAAAAAATAAATTAAAAGCACTGCTTTTATATAATTGCATATGTTGGTGTGTTATGAAGTAAAGTAATAAATTGCAAAAAGATAATTGATTATTCTACAAAGATATTCTAAATAAAACGAAAAATAAAGGAAAACTAGTTACTATGCTGTTTATTATTATGTGCACCACACTAAACTTAAACCAAATAAATATCTAAAAAAACAGAATTGTAAAATGTAAAGTAGTAAGTTGAACATAAATAATGTTATACATCTACAAGGAGACGGATGGTCCAGTTATTACAGTTACAAATAAGTTGAATGTGGGGGGCCATAGTCGACCTCCCTGGATGCAGATGTCAGAACAAATTGACCGTAAAATGAAGGATAAATCTTTAAATGTTAAAGAAAAAAAGAAAATGATTCACAGTAAGATATACATATCTGTTGAATTCCAAGGATCAGGTATAACAATGTGAGAACATTGAGTAGTTGTCACGATCGGTATGAAATGAAAGGTCAGGAGTCGTTGATGGAAGAACAATGGATGGTTTATTTGAATAATGCAAGGCAGAGACAGTTGATTGCAGGAGGAGCAGATGATGTGACGGTAGGATGACGGGACCCAGGATTGGAGCAGGCACCTGGGGCAGACACAGAGGCAGAGCGCACACCAAGCAACAAACGAACAAAACAACAAAAACAGATATACAGATAGCAAGGGAAAAACGCTGTAGTAAGAGAACCCTACACTGGGCTATGCGTGCAGACAGAGAAGAAGCTAAA
>JAOUQU010408472.1:0-11669 GCA_028566735.1 Ammoglanis amapaensis
ATATAAAACTCAAATAAACATTTAAGTAAAAAAAGTGCTTAATTTTAAAGCCACCAGTAAACAGTAAAGCCACCAGAACATTGTTTAAAGCAGAACATTTTGTTGTTCCGTGTGTTACATCTTCTTCAGTCTGTGCCCAGCTATTCAGTCTTCAGTTATTTTTGTATAAGTGCCTGGTAAATTTGCTGTGTTTATTTTATAGCACCGTTGTTTAATTCAGACAAAGATAAATTTGTTTAGATTTTTCTATCTGTATTGTTGACTATGAAATGCTTTTTTGTGTAGATTGTTACAGTAAATTGTGCCCGGCTGGTGAAGACGGACCAGCATGCCACAAACGGAATAGTCCACGTTGTCGACAGAGTCATCACAGCCATCACCAGCAACATCAACAGTTTTCTCGAAACTGAAGATACACTGGAAGAGCTTCAAGTACGGACTTTTTAACTTCATTGTTCAAACAGTTGATGTCACAATCAGAATTTTAAAATATGTTACAGTTAGTAAGTCTAGTGCTCCGTGAAGGGTTAGAATTGTATATTATCTGGTTTCTTCTGTGTTTATCAAAACACACTAATGGGTTATGTTTTTCGTTTAATTGTGAGCAGTGCATTTACATGAATTAATCTGAAAACACTAGCTAGAATAGAATAGAACATTTTTATTTGTCATTAGACATATACAGAGTTATAGTACAACAAAATTCTTTCTTCGTATATTCCTACTTGTATGGAAGTTGGGTCAGAGTTCGGGGTCAGCCATTGTAGGGCACCCCTGGAGCGGCATGTTTAAGGGTCTTTCTCATGGTGTATTAAAGGTGTATGTGTAGCAGAGCCTAGATTTCTGTTACACAGTTAACAGCTCATAGCTCTACCAACTAGTCTACCAATTACCAAAACAGCATTACAAGCGCATGATCGATTCACTCTCTAATCCAGGTTAATGTATTAGTAAAGCAGAAATCAAAAATAATAATACATGAATGAATAAACAAGAGCACTAATGAATATATCATATACAGGCAACAAATAGTTTTGTAGCTAAAGTGATATTTTTTAATGAATTTATGTATTTTTACATTTCTATTTTAGAAAGCTATTGATAAATCTGGTCTTACCTCGATGTTGGAAGGTGCTGGTACTTATACTTTTTTTGCTCCTACTAATGAGGCCTTCAAAAAAATTCCTCCAGAAATGCTAGACAGAATCCTTGCTGATCCTGTTGCTCTTAAAGGTACCTTTTAGCATCTATATCAACCGTATGTTTAGTTTTTTTTGTTTATTATATAGTTGTTTTATTTAAAATTATTTCCTTTCATTTAAAAAAAAACTTGAAAACATGCAGTTTTTTAATAATGCATGATTTTCATAAACTATTGACCTACAACATGACCTGATCGTAAACAGATTGACTTCAGAATGGAGAAAACCGCAGGGCTGTTAACGAACAAGCTGCTAGTTCATACAGCGCTAAAAACACTAGTAATTATTTTAAAAAGTCACTATTTGTCCTTACATGTTCATGGTTCAGTCTGCTATTTAGTGGCTGTAAAGTTCACATGCGAAGCCTCCTTAAAAGCAGATTCTTATTAACTGGGTTAGTGGAAAGGGTTGTGCATTGAAGCCAGCAAATCCCAAAACACAGGATTCCTTTACCTGTATTCGTACCACTTGTCTCATATGCACAGTGAACATAAATCTAGTGTCTGAATGGCAAATCCTCCACTAAACTATCGGGTGAAGTTCTGGTGGAGTTTGCCAGATGATGGGTGGTACTGGAGATGTTTTACTGCAATTCAGCAGTAATAGCTTGTTTTAAAAAATAGCTTGTTTTTCCTGACACCAAAAATTTACACAAAATGGAGGAATGGATTTAGGGGCAGTGGAGACCCACATGGAAATACAAAGACAAGTTATTTTCTGACAATATGCTCCCTTTAATAACCTCACTACTGAGTCGTCTTCAGATTTTGGCTTCAGATTCAGGGTTGAACTATGGAGCTTTGGATTATAACCTATTGAAAAAAGATATACCATAGCTTAGATCTGCATGATTTCGCTCACAAATAAATTGTTTTCACATTTGAATAAATTATTATTGATGTTTAATATGGGCTTTGCAGTGAAGTTCAAGCATTTTCTGTACATAGATGTGTTAGCTTGTAATCACTATCTAAATAGCGTATTTGAATTATCTGGCTTATAAGTTTATGACTTACTAAAACCTTACTACTAGTTAGACTGCTGACTGTATAAACAGTAAGAATTCTCCTAATGCAATTCCTAATGTTTGGCAACTCCCAAAAGTTGGTCACTATGCACCATACTCGAATCCTAGTTTAGTTTTCTTTTCCCTAGATCTGCTGAATTACCACATCCTGAAGAATTTGCATTGCTCAGAGTCCATTATAGCAGGGACACCTCTGGAGACACTTCAGGGCACAGTGCTGGAGGTGGGCTGTGACGGAAATGCGATGACCCTCAATGGCAAAGCCATTATCAGTGAGAAAGACAAGCTAGGCACCAATGGAGTCATTCATTTAATTAATGAGCTTCTCATACCTGACTCAGGTAGCTCTATTTAATATTCTCAGGTGTTATATATATAATATTTATGGTGAGTTTTGTCTGTTCAGATCTTTTTCTTTGTAATTGTAGTGAAGACATTAAAGGAGCTCACTGAGGGTGTCCCACAAGTTTCGACTGCAGCCAAGCTTTTTGCAGATGCTGGTCTAAATGCTCAGCTCAGCAGCACCGAATCATTGACAATCATCGCTCCTACCAATGATGCTTTCAAAGGTTAGATTACATATTGCCTACTTTACTGTACATGGCTATACAAAATCCTTCACATAATTTAGTTTTACCTCTGTTTTTCATTATAAAATCTTTACACAATGCAGCTGTCAGACCAGAAACTAAAAAGTTGATGAGGAACCACATTCTGAAGGGAAAACTTTCCTCAAATGGCTTGTACCATGGACAGGAGCTTGAAACTGTAGGAGGCACCAAACTACGTGTGTTTGTTTACAGAAACGTAAGTCCACAATGTTAATTTAAAACAAAGCTAATATAATACATGTATACATATAATACACGCTAATATAACTTGTGCTGGCTCTTTCGCGTTGGAAGCTGTGCTATAACAGGACATTACGGGCATTAAATGGCTAAAAAGCCACATATCTAATCTACTGGATAATTATTGTCAGGAGCAAAATTACATTAATCTTTATTTGTTAGGTATTATAGTAATTATAAATAATTGTTACATTGTTGGTTTGGAAGCTGCCATCAAAACTGCAATACATGTGGGCTAGTTCTGTCTTATGCATCGAATCAGGTTTATGAATGTGAAGAAATATTGAATATAATGTTTTTTAGATGTAACCAAACATTCAAAATGTCAGGGAAGCAACTACATGGCCTGATTTAATGTATTTTCAATTAGGTGGAGAAAACATTAGCATAAATAGTTCAGAAAAGAACATTTAAATGTTTGTTCGAATTTCGTTTAATTTTTTTGTGTGACAGTGAGACATGCACACAAACACAAACAAACTAATACACACTCGTGCACACACATACGCGCACAACATTAACATTAAACTGCACGAATGTGTGTGTCACTGTTGTAACTCATCAGTAAGAAAAGTTATTTACTGTCCTAAAAGTTGCTAGAAGTTGCTGAATGACGTCATTGCCTAATTAGCATAATGCATGTTTTTGAAGCTGTAAAGGACAAACGCTGTGGGAGAGAAAAAAGTGAGTAGAAAACACCCTTAATATGTTATAAGTACAAATAAACTCTGAACATTTTTTGTTGTCTTTGAAATAGGCAGTCACTTCAGAAAAAAACTTCAGTCATTGCACGCTGACGACTAATTGATGAAATTTGTTAGTAACAGTGAACAAATAATTGTACAAAGTAATCTAAACAAAGAATTCATACAGCGACATTAAGACGACTTTAGGAAAGTAACATTAAGAAATTAAACTTTAAAAGTTAAGAGTTACAACTGAAACTGAACTGTATTTTAACTGTATTTTTTACTGATTCTTGTTTAGTTATTAGTTCTGTTTTGGTAGGTCGTTTGTCTCCTATCTCGAATTCTCCATAGTCGCTACAGTGTCATGAGGTGCTACTACTGCAAAATAGATCTGAACACCAACTATCCAGTTTCGGCACGATAGCGCTTCAGATATGCAGAGCTTTCTGTCTGGATATTTAAAATGTACTAAATGTACAGACTTAAATTGCAGAACTCCTCAGAACAGAAATATAAGAACCCAAGCCAGACCCAATCTTCTTATTAGTTAGTACCGCTCTATGGAAACAATTAAAATAAAAGACTTTGAACATATTTTTATTTCATTTCATTTTTAGTTTTGTTGTGCAATGATGGCTTAGTAGTTAAGGTACTAGGCTAATGTTGTTGGTTCGAGCTACCACCAAGTTGCCATTGTTGAGCTCCTGAAAAGCGTTTGACTGTAGTTGTAAGTCACTTTGAATAAAGGCGTCTGCTAAATGCTAAACACCTAACTGTTACCTTTCTTAGGAGGGTTAGAAGAGCCTGATAAGCCTGACGCCACTGATCTGGAGTCCCTTGTGTACTGCACACGTCCAGAGAAAGTTTTATTCTTTACCAGAACTGTACACACTGCCTCAAATTTAATGTGTACTGTTTAAATGTTGGACACAATTGTTAACTTAGCAAATTTGAATTACAATGAACTTTGGGTTTTTTGTTAGTTTGTTTTTGATCGTGATAGTGGACTTTTCTATTTATTTGTAGTCAATGAGGTTCTTTAAGCTAACCAAACACCCACAGGAGAGGAGTAATTCTGAACATATGCAGTATGTCATTAACCAAAGCACAAAATGTAATAGATTACAAAAACAAACTGTTTCAGCAGCTTTTATACAGAGCCGAGTCGAAAACCACTGTTAAAATTAGTGGAAAACTGTATAACTGGAAAAATATAATGCAGCAGGTCCATTTCCAATAGCGTTAAAAATTGGTCCTGTCATCACTGTTTCATTATGAAAGTCTGAGAATAAGATAAATCAGCAATAATTATAATAAATAAATAATTTCCAGTCATGTTTCTGGTAATAGTGGTGCATCTCGTGCTTTTTTACTGCATAATGGAGTTTGCAGATCACCGGAAAGCTCTCCTCTGAATCACCTCAAACTTTTTCCACTGCACACTTGTACACACACCATTAGTCATCTGGCAAACCGCAGAATCAACCCCCCCAATGGTAGAGCAAACCACCCTGAAATAATGACTCCTTTGTGCCTTGTAGAACCTCTGTATCGAAAACTCCTGCATTGCTGCCCATGACAAAGTCGGCCGCCATGGCACCATGTTTATAGTCGATAAGGTTCTGGCACCTCCCATGGGCACTGTCATGGACATCTTGAAGGCAGACAATCGTTTTAGGTAAGATTTTCTCAAACTGATAACGGAAAAGTCATTTCAGGAACAAACTTACTATCTGGCCGGTGCTGCCAGAATTTGTCAGATTATTTTGTGTTTTCTGTAAACCACTCCAAATCTGCCATAAATTCACAGACAGGACAGCATTCCTAAAATGAAGAGTAATGATTTTACCAGTCATAGAAAAAGATTAAAAACAGCTTCTTTCACTCTCAAATATGCAAGGGCAATTCTGTCAGTACACTCATCCGTTCGGTTTGAACAATGACCAGTAATCAACTTACGCACTAAACAAATGTGAGTCTGCTTGTTTCATCCATAGTTGCTTTTTTGATGGGTATTAACAATTGTTTCTTTTGCAGCACTTTCGTTGATAACGTTCAGAGGGCCGGAATGACTGAGCTGCTAAACAAAAAAGGAACTTACACAGTCTTTGCCCCTACTAATGATGCTTTTCGTGCCATGCCCTCAGCTGAACTTAACAAAATTACAAGTATGGTTAGATTTTTCTTGAAATTGTCTTAATTTCTGGGTTAGTGCATCAAAAGAATGTTTGTCTTTTTGTCGCTGATCAATTTCAGTTTACACTTAAGTGACATTTAAATAAACTCTAATGCCATGGCATGTCTTTAATACACTAAGGGGAAATCAATAAATCAGCACCATATGAAAACGTTACAAATTTCCATTGCTTAAGCCCATCTGTTTGTTGCATCTACAAATGCATTTATGCATGTAGTATACAAGGGGAAAGCTACATACATAAAGCTGCATGTAAAAATGTCACTATTTCCCTCTTCTCAAGTCTGTTGGTGATGGACTACTGCCAAAATTGTAGCATAGTGTAGTGGTATATTATGCAAAGTACAATGCATTATATTATTAAAACTACTAGTATAATATAAACAAGCATTAAGTAAATTCATGCACATTTCAACAAATAACATTTTTATTTGACATATATAAAGTTACAAACTGGATTCCAAAAAAGTTGGGACACTAAACAAATTGTGAATAAAAACTGAATGCAATGATGTGGAGATGGCAAATTTTCAAGATTGTATTCTGAAGAGAACAAAAATGCCAGATCAAAAGTTTAAACTGAGAGAATGTATCGATTTAAGGGGAAAATATGTTGTTTCAAAATTTAATGGTGTCAACAAATCTCAAAAAGGTTTGGACAAGGCCATTTTCACCACATTGTGGCATCTCATCTTCTTCTTACAACACTCAACAGACGTCTGGGGACTGAAGACACAATTTTTTCAAGTTTAGAAATGTCTTATTTCTCTCCACAAATAAAATATTGACATTTGACATCTCCACATCATTGCATTCAGTTTTTACTCACAATTTGTTTAGTGTCCCAACTTTTTTGGAATCCAGTTTGTACACACAGACAGTACAAATAAATACTTTTTTGCATATTTGAGTGTAGGGTCATATTATTTCTGTGAAAGTTATCATACATTTCTCATATACCGTACCTTATCTATATCATGCTATTGTATGTGTGTTCTTTTGTAATTAATAATTTTGTCCATGTTGCTGCATTATCATTATCACAAAAAATATATAGATGTGAGATGTGAGAAGAACCACCCGTATCGCTACGGGATCTTGTTAATCTATAGGACAATTTTTCACATGTCCGATCAACCTAGTGCGTGATTTTGGACGGTGGGAGGAAACCGGAGTACCCGGAGGAATCCCACGCTGACTCGGAGAGAACGTGCAAACAGAAAGCCCCCAGACCGACCCGGGAATCAAACCTGGGACTTCTTGCTGTGAGGCGACAGTGCAAAGCCACTGTGCCGCCCATAACATTATTTAGAGTTGTACAAAGTCAGAAAATGTTTACATTGTCTTATTCCTGTACGTCTTTCTTTGTCTACTTAAAATGCATTTCCAGTTTTAGTTAAATGATGGGATAGATTAGGGAACCGCGTGTGTGTTGTTTGCATACTTGGAAATGGCTGCTTCTTGAATAGGTCATTTGAGTACACTAGTCGCTTTCTCGAACTGTGTTCAGTTAGGAATATGCAAATCCAGATGCAGCCATGGTTTTACATTGTGCCGAAAGCATTGTGTCTGTTTTGTTTATGATCAAAGTGTCTTATTTTCAATATACTCTTGTGTAGGAGATCCCAGAGAACTTAGTAAACTTTTGAAGTCCCACGTAGGTGAGGAGTTTCTTATCAGTGGTGGTGTGACCTCTCATACCAGAGTAAAACCACTTTCTGGAGACAAACTGGAATTAGGCATGGTGAGAACATTCTACTGCTAGTTGGACAAATATGACTCAAAATACTTCAGTCTTTCTAAAAACAGTGGATTTGTGTCTTCACAAGTACATCATGTTGGTGATATACTGCTATTTGTATCTTACTCTATCTAGAGGAACTCCACTATGTACGTCAACAGAGTGGCAGTAATAGACGCCGACTTGATGGCTACTAATGGAGTCGTACACGCGATTGGTTCAGTCATAAAGCCACTGTGTAAGACCATGTTTTGCTATTCCTCAAAGCCCTAATTACATACTGTATCTTTGTCATTTCTTATGATAAATGTTTTTTTTTATTATTATTATTTTTAGCTCCTAGGATTTTGAATGATCAGCCACAGCGCACCATGACATTGAGAGTAAGTTATAAACAAATTTGTTGAAAAGCCAATTGAAAGCCTGCCTATGTCGACACACAACTGTTTAGATTTTATCCTGGGTCGAAGAGTTTGTGGGTTAGCGTAACAGACTCTACTGCCCTACAAAATATTTGAACAGTTGATAAGATGTGAAGCTGCCATTTCCTTTTTAGTTGTTTCTCTATTGAGGAGTCATCACAACGGGTAGTTTTTGTCTACCCTGGGCCAAAGCTCCTACCATACAACTGCTCAAATTGTATTTAGTTTGCTTGGGGAAAAGTGTCGGCTAAATGCCAAAACTGTAAATATTTGAAATGTTTTGGCACACTTTATAAAATCAATTTATCTTCCTTATGTGACTTGGTACATTTTATCTGGGCTTGTGTTTGGCACTGAGAGTAAACAGGCACATTTACCTTCTAATGGAAAAAGTTGGAGTTCTCAAAATAGGCAACACTATGCCTGTGTAAACACTCAAGGTTTTAAAAGCATCACCCCTTTTACTTAGCGGTAGTGGGCTAGAATGATTAACCATTAAATTACCAAGGCTTTTAGAATGTGTCATCTGTCTTTTAAATATTATAATAACTGCTGTTTTGTTTTCATTTCAGGTCGGCACTTCAAGTGCAAAAAATGGTAATCATTTTTAAAGAATATTGTAATTATGAGTTAAATATTTTGGTTTATTTCATGTTAATTAATTTTTTGTTAGATTGTTCATAAAACAGTTAATGATCTAATATTTGACAAACACATTTTGCTCTAAAATATTATTCATGACTTGCACTGACTTGCACAGTGCTCCCAATAGTTAAGGCATTTCAATATAAACATATCCCTTATTTTATGATAGGGTGAATATAGTGCTTTTTGTTTGTTTGTTTTTGATCTGCTGTTTGTACCTATGCACTGCATTCATTTACACCAACCATTTTATTCTGGTAAATGTAGCAGTGGGTCAGGTTAATACAGAAATGATGGGTATAAGGCAAGAATACACTGGACTGAATCCATTCCTGGGCTTTGGTCAAGTTTAGCAGACTTTGCAGACAAAGTCAGTCATGTTTGTGTATGTACTTGCTCAGTCAGTAGTACCAAACCCACACAGAGATCCAACCTTTGTCTCTGCTTTTTGTTTGACTATTGTAATAAAAAAGGTTTCTCCTTGTCATGGTGGAGTGCTTGTCATGGTAGAATGTTTTTGTCAATGGTTTTAGATTTTATCTAACCCTTTATCAAATATTAGAAATTCATGTGGGTTTTTACATTTTATGTAGTGTTTTATTGTGCATATGCTTTTTGTTTTTTGTGATGCACATTAATGTGTAGTATATTTTTTCAGATGAACTCTTCAAGAAGGTTCTAAACAGTCGGTCCAGCAGAACAATGACCAGAGTCCAGTAAACCGAGTTGCATTGTGAATAACACCAACAAAAAACTCACCTCCACTGTTCTTATCATACTAAAAGGCACAATAAGTATTTTAATGATCAGTAACGAGGTGATATCTGATTTACAGGTGCATCCCTATTAAAATGGTTCATAATTAAGCAGGGATTAAAACATTTTTAAATATTAAAACAAAATATTTCAGCATATAAGTGTTGTACGTGAATGCTTAAGCGGGCTTTCACTGTAAAAATAAAATGTAAAGATTAAAAATTGGTCATTCATAATTAAGTATGTATTTGCTCAAATTTAGTAACATAGTAAAATGTTTTATATTGTTTGTGGCTTTTGATATATATGGTGCATGTTTGCATGGTTCATACTGGTTCAGAAATGCTATTTGGACTCGTATCGGTGTGGGTTAATTTTACACTTATGATTTTCCTTTTTATAATTGTGCTGCAGCTGATGATATGCAAGACAATTACAGTTTGTTTAAGACTTGTACTTACGCTTTCATGTTGCTTGGAATTTGGAAAAGTTGGAAAACTACCACCCCTGGGAAGACCAACCTTTCAGCAATGAAATAATTCATTTTACCATTATTGCTTTAATGGAAAACTTTTACGCAGTTAGATCTAATTAATGCATTTAGTTAGACACATTGTATGTGGTAGTGAATAACTCACAGGTCCATTTTTGTGATGAATTTTGAAAGGGCCTTCTCATGAATAAGCATTCACTTCATGAACCCACACATGGCATTGTACTGAGAGAAAAGGTGTTTAACCAAAACATTATTTACATAATAAAAAATATCAGTTTAAGCCATGGAGTTATAGCTTGTTAATTTATCTGGATACAAGTTGCTGAAGTTATCAGTTAGCAAAACTTTTTGGAACGTTTTGCTTTACAACAGGATTAGAATGCTCTAATGTGTTAGCGCTTAACTTCTGAATCTCAGTCATGTTTAAGGAAGGAAAAGTTAGACAGGATCTCCTACCACTCTGACATGAGAAACTGGTGAGAAACATTCTGTTTCGGTGGGGTTATATGGTAACCCGGCATTCTTTGATCAGATTTGGGGTTGCAACAGAAACTAGCAGTAACAAAAACCCAATGTGCTTTCCAAACCGCACAATTAGTGTGCTGTAATGTTATGCGTAGTGTGCACTGAGCACTTGCTTCTTAGTGCATGTTTTCATGGAAAAGTATTGTCTTAGATGAAACACTACACTTTAGGGAAGTGACGGACTAACATTTGATTGTGGTTCCATATCTTAAAATATTGTCCAGCTTTTGTTTATATAATGACTTTTATGCTTTCATTTGTTTTGTTTTACCCATACTAATGAATAATTTAGTTAAGTGTACTGACATTTATACGAAGCAGTTACCTCTGCTACTTGATTTGTTAATGACTTCCAGGAGCCAAAACTTCCTGCTGACTTTATGAAGCTAATTCAGAGAACGCCAATAGCAGTGCCAAGTCTAACATGAAACACAGTTTTCTAAAAAATCTAAAATTATACATTTAATTTAGTACATAATTTCACGTTTTCATCCTTAGTTTGGATATATCCACTTTAAGCATACGATGTAAATGAGATAGTCTAGAAAAAATAATTGTTTTTTGACTGGATTAACTGTTTTGACTGGTACTGTACTCATAGCCTTGTACTTGCTTGTCTTTCAACATCCCAGCATGACATTTACATTTTACAATTGTAACTACACACAATTTGAGCAACCTAGGGTTCCAGGTAGGTAGATGATTCACAACTGAACAGAAAACTAACTATCCTTCTGATCCTTCTCTCAGAACCCGAGTGTCATCATATGAAGCCCCTGAAGTAAGGTTAAGCACCTAGATTTAAGCCCTCAACCATCCGGTAGATAACAAAGCTCTACCCACTAGGCTAAACTCCCAAATTTATGTGATATGCTATCATACATTATGTATGATTAATTGTTTTTTTCATCATCAATTTGTTGTGAAAATAATATTTTTTGTTCTGACAGGAAAAATTCGGCAGAATTGTGTTTTTGTACTGTTGTACGTAAACTACAGTATTGTGATGTTTAAGCAATAGAACACAAGAGGGAGTGTGTTCGTGATGTTATTTCGCGATAACACACGACCTCGAGTGTTCTATTGCTTTTATACAACAGTTTTTTTTACAAAATAAA
>JAOUQU010408483.1:0-11669 GCA_028566735.1 Ammoglanis amapaensis
AGGAAACCGGAGTACCCGGAGGAAACCCACGCTGACACGGGGAGAACATGCAAACTCCGCACAGAAAGTCCCCAGCTTGACTCGGGGATCGAACCCGGGACTTCTTGCTGTGAGGCGACAGTGCTGAACCACTCAGCCACTTTAGCCAATTATTATTATTATTATTATTATTATTATTATTATTATTATTATTATTATTATTATGTAGTGAACAAATGACTAGATCTTCAGTTTTTTAGAAAATGACCCTAGAATTTGGTGTAATAACAGAAAATGTGCAGTTCGATTCTCCCTAATATTTGCAGGATCCCTAATTTTTGTATATTACAGGATTCTGTGTATTAATACTTCTGACTTTTTACTTACTCACACACTAACAGATACACACTTACATAAACCAGTCAGGCTTTCAGGTTCAGTATGAATAAAGAAAAGCTTCATGAATATAGCTTTTAATCTCCAGCTCAGGGGGTGGTTTTAGCACAAGACAAACTCGGATGGCTATGAACAGCACTGAACTCAGAGGAGGTTTTAGCTATAAGTCAGTCACGAGTTTTCGAAAAAACAGGATGTATTTTAATCTCAACAGCATGGAGATTATTTGGTGGATGCTGTGGGTCTATCTGAAAACCCGATCTTATTATAGAGATTAGAACATGCCTCAAATCTTGCTGCCATGCTGCCCGCTGAGCTGCCTGCTGAACAATAATAAATACAAGCATACATGAGTGTAAAAATGAAGCAAATACAATTTAAAACTGAAGGAATAAACATGGAATTATGTCGGAGTGTTAAACCGGAATATATCTTACATTTTACTTTCTTCGAAGTAGCCATCTTCTGCTTTGATGACAACTTTGCACATTACACTTGGCTTCGCCAAAAGAGTAAAACGTTTCATTTATTCGTTTTGTGTTTATTTAATTATTTAAAGTTTAAACTATTAAACTACTATAAACGTTGAAACATTGCAGTTTAAAATGTGTAGCAGTAGGCATTTACATATCACACCTTATGAATTTAATATCTCGTACCCGTAGGTAGGCAGTAGGCAGCCCATACTGACCTACATTTGAAAGGTGGCTCAGTGGCAGGTACTACTCAGGTTCGATTCTCGGTAGACCTGGAGCTTTCTATACAGCGTTTGCATGCTCTGGTTTTCCCCCAAAGTTCAAAACATGCTGGATACAAATCTTTTCCTGTCGTGGGCGACACCTAGAAGTGTAAAACATAACTTTTATAAATGAATAAACAAACAACACCAACAAAACCTACATTTCATCATCAAAAGTGCACCAAGGCAACTGCTGTCCAATCTGAAACCGGGATTGCTGGGTATTTTTATAGAGGTTAGCACCACTGGAAGTGTAAGCTGACATCCAAAAACGATGACGCTTTGAAAATGAGCCGTTATTAAGCTTTAGGGTCTGAATCTCTTGATACCCTTCATACTGAGCTGGCAGAAAAAAAGAAGGAACTGGCGTCTGGAAAGTTAATCCTTTCATTGTCCTGGTGATTTCTTTCAGACTCTGAAACTAGGAATGGCAGCTCAGAAACAAGTAGGTCAAAGCCATGTTAAAAAGTGATGCCGTCGCCATGCGGGTAACTTCTTATCCCTCTTACACTGCTACGCCACACAGTGTGAGTCCAGCAGAGCTACTTGTTGAAATGTAACCAGAATTCTGATACATAAACGGCAACAGTATTACCTATCAGCGATCTTTTGATTTAGTTTTTATGCCTTCTGAGACATTAGTCTAGGTCTCTAATATAATTCTCCAATAGTTTTAGAGTACTTTTAGTTTTAAAAGAAGCCAGAAAAGCCAAAATGGTGTTCCAATGAACTTGTAAGCCACTTTGGATAAAGAGGTCTGCTAAATTCTGTAAATGTAAATGTAATGTATTCTGTCAGAGCAATCTGGGCTGTTTTCAACCATACCAAAATTGCTCTAATGAGAAAAAGTTGGCGTTGAAAGAAGTAAAATACTCAGGGGTGGTATAAACAAGCTAAAACAGTCACTGCTAAAAGGTCACTTTGGTAGAATGTGATGGAAAAATTCTCTCTTTATGTTTTGTCAGTGCGTCACTCCATCATCATGCATCACAATAGACTATTATTAACCCCCATGTAAAATTAACAGTGTCTTGTGTTGCTTTTTTGTTTTTCCTTTCTCAACACGTCACAGAATGCGAGTGTATAAGAGGAAATATGAAGTAGCTCTGCATTGGGTTCTCATAAATTTCTCAACAGTGTTTAAAGCCTGCGCGTTCTCCCAATCCCCAGTTCATTGCATAAGAAGGAAAAAAAAGTGCAGTTTCTGTGGGTAAATTATTCCCTTCGAAATACCAAAATGGGGTGAGAAATACGGAAGGCTTTCCGAGGACGTCGGAGCTCTTAGAGGTCTTGATGGGTGGGTTGGGAAACTTCCACAGATTTAGATGGAGAAAAATTAACATATTTTTTTAAAGATGGTAATTGTTGTGGTATTTAGACTGTAAATTGTTTGGTGCACTTTGGGAAATATGGGCTTCACAATTCATTTACATACCTTACATGGGGTTGAATTTCTCAAAAATCACGAGGATGCCTCATTAAATGTGAAGCACTCAATCGCTACACTTGAGTAAAATGTTATTTCGCTAAGTGTAAACACAGAAAGATTGTACAATTATACATTACAGAGAAACATTTTTCCATGGTCATGAATTTAATGTATCGGATTGGGTTAAATGTATAAAAAAAGCAAAGAAACAAAGCACAGTGTTGAAAAAAGTATACTAAATTCCAAAAATAGAATATTACTCTGTATTTGAGTAGATTTTAGACTAGTAACATGAATGTGTAAATGTTTTCTATCTAAATTCTATTGAAGCATTTAAATCAGAAGTGTACAAACTTTTTGCAAACAGGGCCAGATTTGGTGAGATGAAAAACGTGTGAGGGCTGAACATTCAGCCTGACATTATTCGAAGCATTAAAATCACAGTATTGAAGAATTTTGTGAAATATTTGTTTTATTTGGCTCTTAAACAAGCTCTTAATATAGCAGCTCTGAAAAGAGAAATATACATAGAACTAAACGTGTACACCTAAATCAGGTTGTGAACATGTTTATTAATTACAAAACATGATCGATACTTATTCATGGGCAAGAACTACTGAGTGCTGACACGACTTCGGTGTTCTATTCTGACAGAGAACATATGTCCACCCCTATTTTATTTTGTTATTTAAAAAGGATCTTGAACTTAATGCTCCTTATTTCATTTAAATAACTTTTTAATATTTTATACAGTCATACTTTTAAAGTGCGCTTTGTCAACTGCCATCTTCTGGTGTAACATAATTGCCTTTTTTCTATATGTGCAGATTATGGAGGCTGCAAGCTGGAGGAAATGTAAACACAGGTCACAATTGGCCCCCAGGCCTGACCTTGGACATGCTTGATTTAAATGGATTGTTTGTTTTAAAGTCTTAAAGTTAGTTCAATGGAATTTGCTGCTTAACTATCTTTAAGTTAATTAAGTTAATAGTCATTAATCTATGACTATCCTTGACAGGATTTCAATTCTAACAGTGGGATTGAAAACAGCGCTCAACTGGACACTTTTAGTGGTGAGGTCCTGCTGCTGGCCGAGTTGGGTTCATACGTAAATACTGTAGAAGACATGAAAGGTTGCTTTGAACGGACGGTAAATCACCTACATCTGTTGCATCACCTACACCGCCAATAAAGCACAGTTTAGAAAAGGGAGTTTAAAAAAAGCGAGAGCACACTGGCTGCCAAGTGGACTCCAGAAAAACTTTCAGAAGCACTTAGTTTTACGGACCTCGCTGGAGCCATAATTTGAGGATCCCCACCGAGGTTCCTCTTTCTTTCCTCTCTCACTCCTTGACTTGCTGGGTTTATTTCATTGCTTTGTGATTAGCGTAAGCTTATAACCGTAAACTTGCTTTAGAATTGTCTGTAAAATTCCACTTGCAACAGTTTATGGCGGTTTTTTAGCGTTGACTTGTGGTGCTTCATCCTGGTGTCCAAGATACTTCGATACTGTACGCTACACTTTAATATGCTTCCAGTCCCAAACAGCAGACACAATGTTCTGGAAAAACACTTCCCATATGGTCAACAGGAGTTAGAATCGGTTCAACGACACATAATAACAGTGATAATATTCACACCCGGGTAGAGTGGCTGTAAATTGTAAAGTGCTAGCTCACTACCACTGGGACCAAGGGTCCTGATCTCTGGTCTACATACTGAAACAATCGCCTAAGCTTAGGGTTGGGTTTAGGGGAGGACCAGTACACGATCCGTACATTCTTCGATCCGGCAGTACACAAATGGTTTCGATGGTACAGTACACGAATAATCCATCAGAAGGTAAAATACATTATTTAATTCTATACGTTACAAAAACATAAATGGTGGTGTTGGTAAACTCATACATAAAGCGTATGAGTTTATTATGTAATAGAATTATTACTTGTTCACTTTCATAACCTCTTTTCTTTCAGGTGCAAGGTCGGGTGCTGGAGTTTGTCAGTTATACACAATAGGCTACTATGCCATCATAGATATGTTCTGATTGCGTGTTTTGCTTTTCCTGTGGCTTTTTTGGGCTGGCCTGCAAGACATTGACCCAAACCAAATCTGGTAAAAAGCTTTATGTAAATGATTTATAACTCTACTTTCCACCAATCAAAGCCTAGAAAGAGTTTTTCTTTGAGAGCTCGTGTAAAAACTGCATTTGTGAATTATTCATCAAGTACTATTCTAGTCATAAATGTTTATTTGTTTGTTTTGGGGGGATTTCAGTGCAATTGTTTGGGATACTTTTGTCTGGCACAGGGTGACACCGGGTCACATTTGTTGGACATTATAGAGCATGTTGCTCTCCTGCCATAACCAGAAGCTTTAAACTCTGTTCGCTTGATCCTTGGCATCAGCGATTGGTATTTTCTCAGATCAAGGCCGCTGATATCCTCCAGGGGCTCCTAGTGCCTAACGTGGGCCCCAGCTGCAAGTAGCTTTTTGGAGTAGGGCGAGTTTTAGTTTTGGTTTGCAGACACTCTTTCTCTGATCTGTTACCACCATGATCATCTGTGTTCATTCTCACTTTTTTTAACCAGCAGGTTTGCTTAATAGCTTTAATAATTTAGTTTAAATAAAAACCTCAAATGGTTTGCAATTAAAGAGAATAAGAGGAAAGAAATAACGATTGCTTATTAATCTCTACATCCTGAGATCTGGTGTCTTATTCATTATGTGTGTATCACATTCATAATCAAATAGTTTATTACTGGAACACAATCGTGCATGACTCAGGGTCTCCAATAAACCTGGTGATGGTGGGAGGGGAGAGCCCTCTGGGAAAAACTGGCCCCAGTGCCGCCCACTTCAACAAGTAAAACACTCCTGATGTGACGAATCACTACATAGGTCAGCCGGTCAGAAGCCGGTCAGGATTTTCCACAGACCAGGTAAAAGTGGAATAAAACATGATGAATGTGCTGTTATTAGGAAATAATCTACAATGATTCGGAATGGAAAGGGAGACATTAATCATACCCGAGTAAATTCTTTATATTATTAGTCCCCAAATGCTAATACCATGGTAACAACACAAAATAGTTCTTACTGTCATTAGGCAGCACTGGATCATCAACACGTTTTATGAATTCTTCATCCTTACTGGAAAATAAAGCGTAAATAAAGTGTAAATAATTTATGATGGATGATGTCTGAAGAGTACCGTAGGTCAGTTTGCTGGAGATTCTTTGCCATAAAAAAGCAGCTGTGGTGTTCACACCAGCGTGATTATCCCCAGTAGATACCACAATTATTTATACACACATCAAAACTGTTCCAGCTTGAAGGTCCAAGGTGGGAATTAAAAATTGGTATTTTGCCAACCTACCTCCATCCCACCTAAATAAAGATACTTCTTATGTACCTGTGATTTCTATTAGCATTAGAGCCAAATAAATGAGAGTTTTTCAACTAGTTACGAACTCATGATTGTAAAATTTGAATCACATCAACAGTCATGTACCTTACAGTAGCTTACAGTACTGTACAGTACAACGTACAATAATTACAGTATACAGTCTGAGCAAGTGACGGTTAAGGGCTCAATGGCAGTACTATGTGGTGAGGTTTGAACCAGCCTCCTTTGGGCATTTAAACTTGTCCACCTTAACCTTAACTTGTAGTACCTTAACCACTAGACTACAAATATTTACAAACAATTACATTTTCAGCATTTAGCAGACACCTTTATCCAAAGTGTCTTACGATGACAATGGAGCAATCGGGTGCTAGGGGCCTTGTCAGGGGCCCAACAGTGACAACAGGGGCCCAACAGTTAGGCTTGAAACAGTCACTTTCTGATCTCCCGACCTCTACTTTAACTACTAAGCCATTACTGCCCTAAACCAAACAAGAAGGAAGAAGAAAAAAAGCAATTATCAAAAATTGTGCTGTGATGCAACAGTGTGCCCACTGTGCCAATCCTGGCATCATCATGACAATTGCACCTCACTAGCTCCATGTACCAACACTGCAGCAGGATCGACCACTTCTTATGTTTCATTTGTCAAGTATTCTACTTGTACTAAGTGTTGTCTGCTATCATCTTATAGCTTAGAACCAATCAAAATCCAGAATCTATCAAACTCTGCTAAATATTTTAGAATCTGAAATCTCCCATGGTGCTTTGATTTGTAAAAAGACCCTGCATGGATATCCACCTAAAGTCCAATGAAGCTTAGTGAGCACTTATTGGAGGTCATTCTGATCATAGATCATAGACTGGAAAGAATCTGCCCATGTGTCAGACCAACACCCCACACTCCACCCAACACCTGATACACTCCATTTTATCATGTTCAATAGTTGGCGACCCTTTAGATAAGTGCCAGCGTAAGTTGGCAAGGTTTATTGGCAGACACAAGGTTCCATATTTTAAATTTGATGATCCTGGTGTATCATTTTCCCCAGGGATGAGACTAAAACACTGCCCCACCTTTTTTCACAGACATTAAACCAGCTGTGTTCATTTCAAATCAAATCAAAGTTTATTTGTCACATACATATTTATACACAGTACAACTGGCAGTGAAATGCTTTGTAACTACTCCATCCAAACACTCGAGATAACAGTTTACAAGATTAATGAAAATTGATTATAAATGCAAACAATAAGTGACAAAATAAAGTGTACATTACATTTAACTATTACAACTATTACAACTATTGATTAACTGACTAAGTGTCCAAATAGTGGCATATCTCATAATATTATGAGATATTAATTCTATTATGGTACTTATCACACCAAACGTTAAAAAAAATTCATACAGAACAATTAGATTAAAAGAAAAATGTATTCAATGTATTCATTAATTTTTTTTCTTCTATCCATAGACACCTGATCCACAAAACCAAGAGGGTCAGATCACTCCAACCCAAATGCACTTTACATCTAGTTCCACCAATCTGATAATCTCGACTGTTGACTGTCGAATTTGATGCATCGGTTATGAAGAACCCTGGTCCGGTTTCCACCCCTGTATGAATGTGTCGGGTGGCATAGCTGAGATTCAAAACGACAGATTTGGAATGTCAGCTCTGGTGTGCTGGAGCATTCTGGCAGTCTAAAAAGAGGAATAATAGTCTAGGGCTATTCTATCGTAATGCTAGAAGATGGCATTCTACAGAATCATGTCCTGCCAAGATTGTGGAAACACTTTAGGGAATAAAGCTGCTTGTTTGATCTTAATAATGCCCCAGTGCAGAAAAAGGGGAATCATGGAGTAATGGTTATAATTATTGGTTTATTGGATTGTGCAGAGCTCTGATCTTTGGCCACATCTAACAGTGGAGTAAAACAGTACCCTGGCTCTATAGTAAGCCAGACCTTATTCTCCAATAACAGTGCCCAGTCTCTGCAAAGTTCTGATAAATAAATGCTAGTGGAGAAGGCTCAGGAACTTTTTTTTTCCAATATTAAGTATGTATATATATATAAAGATATAATAGACAGACAATGCAATACAATTTAACTTAATACTTAATTATTATTTATTTTTGACAAAATTGTTGTCTGTTTAGATAGTGGCAAGTTTCCTTTGTGGAGTCTGCATGTTCTCCCGGTGTCTGTATGGGTTTCCATTGGATACTCTGGTTTCCTACGACAGGTCAGTAGGAGATACTAAAATTATCATTTTGTATGTATGTGTGTGTGTGTGTGTGTGCAGCCGACTAGTGACCTGTTCAGGTGATTAGTGTATTCGCTCAGTGAGTCACACCGTGACCCCAAATAGGATATTTCCGAATATTTCTATGGTAACAAGACAATGGATGGATGGATAAAATAAAATGCTGTATTTATCTAAATAATAAACGTCACTTAATTTCTGGAATAGGTACAAACTATGCAAAACAATGCTGCACATTTCCCTTATTGTGTAAAAAAAGCATCCTGAGATAAATACGAACCTGATGACCAGATGCCCTCTGCTGTTTAACCCTCATGTTGTATTATTTTTTTCAGGAATATATCCAAAACTAATTAACCAAAATTAACTATCCAAAAGTGTCACAAACAAACAAAACATGTTTTACTTATTCAGCTTTCATAAATCTTATTTATAGACTTAATAATAACTTTTATGCTTAGTCTTAAGATTTTTAAAGCTTTAGCTGGGTCAATCTGAAAGTAAATATCAATTCATCTTACATAAATTACTGATTTACTGCAGGCTCTGAACTGGAGTAACATCTGTCATAGTCCATCCATATTAATCCTTCACTCTAAAGGTCTGGCACTGGTCCTATCTCTGTCTCTCCAGCATTTCTTGCGCCGTCTCTGCTGCTTATCTTCCCTCTTCTCTCCGCCAGAAGCCGCCGCAAGACACTCGTTTGGAGACCTTGTTATTTCAAAGCCGTCAGTGTCCACGGTCCAGACTCAAGTTAGCAATAAGTCGGATTCAGCCGAGTTTGATTTGGTGTAATTTTTCGATTTGGAGAAAGACGAAAATGTGTGTGGAATTTAAAAAGCTCAGACATACTGGCTTGTCCTTAAGGGAAACAAGATTTAGGATGGTGAAGAGAGGAAACATCGTGCCAAACTCACTCGGACTTGGCAGCTTCTTTTTCCATCAGTATTCCTTCCAAACATCTGTATCTGGGTACTTCAGAAATAAACGTGTTTGAAGTTGTTGAGTTTGTGTTTGAAGGTTGTGTTGAATGTTCAAAGTCTAACTGCTGACATTCATTCTCTTGCATTCTTATGGCACGTTTGGTGAGTTGGCTTGGTGTGGAAGACATGATTTCCAAGTACTACCCTGTCCCAACTTCAAAATTCTCCAGAATTTGGAATCTGTCAGGGCGCCTACATGGTCGCCTTGGATCTCTGGATCCTCACCACAGAGGCTGTGGTATGCACTGCAGTTAGCATGTCTCCAGATACCTACGCCAATGACCCAGGACTTAGCGCATCTAGTTCATGTCAAGTGATGATGTTCAAACACAATAGATAACATCCTACTACTTACTAATAAGTTGATTTATAGACATACATTTAAATTCTTGTACTATTTACTTTTGTTGAATTTAAAACCTTTTCGTACTAGATGTATCATTAAATCATAACATAGCAATATTAATAACATACGAAAGAATTACAAGTTGTTCTGCTATTACTAATGTGTACATACTGTATTGCCCGAGTATAAGCGGCACTTTTTTCCCAAAATTTCGAACATAAAAAACTGGGGTGCGGCTTATTTGCGCAAATGATAAATTTTCCGTTGTAACAGCAACTTCAAATCTAGCGCACATTTATAACGCAACATGTTATGACGCAACAATGACGGCCATGTTTGGATTTTTGAATAAGTCGTATCATCTATTTTTTTAATAAAAAATAATCAATTAAATTATTTGGTTTATTATCATTGCATACCGACCCAGCCAACGTAACCTCTTCTGGCCATTCCATGTCTCCGTTCTTACCGAGGGCACCGCCCACCTCATACCAAAGTTCTGGAAGCAATGCCTTGCGCCATCTAGCAACAATTGCCGTGAGCCGTAAACTATGTCCTAGTACATCTGTCATAATTTTGTTAAACATGTTAGAATAGGTCTATAAGCTCTACAAAACATCCTCATGAAGTTCTTTGCACAAGATTACTTTCACATAAAGAGATGTTACTAGATGTTACCCAGTATTCTTAACACACTGTTTTGTCACTACATCACTTATGCTAATAAACTGTTGCCAGAAACGCTCCACCTCCTCTGTGTTTACATTTGTATAACGCCTAATAAATGCTTAATTTAACACACATTACATACTGAAATGATCCAATTATAAAATGGCACGATCGGCTGAGTTCTGCATTTCGTAATGAATACAAACTTGTTTTTGCAGCCAACAACACAACTCTTTATGCAAGACTTTCCTTTGTCTGTACATCTTATCCTAGTTTATTTATCCACATTGCACGAACCGTAAGCAAAAGAACACTGGGATTTGTTCTAGTACCTTAGTGTGTCTGCCACTGGTGTTTGTCAGCGTGAGTGGTACCAGGGAGGGTTCTAATATAAATCAGTTATTACATCATAATACTATGGAAGTAAAAATGGCTCATTTTTGCTGACACCAAACTATTACTACAAACAAAAAAATTAATTTGCATAATTTGTCCACTTTTATTTAGGTAAAATCAGGATTCGTAACACTCACCCTTCCAGCGCATGTAAACTGTCGATCAGTGTTTCTCTTTATGTCCACCGTCGCTCTCATCTGTTTGTTTAAGGTCATTCACCGAGGTCATCTGTGTCTCCACCGAGAATACGAAACTCGCTCTGAGTTTAAATGCTAAAATCAGAATGCGTCATGTGTAAGCTTAAAATGAAAATTCTTGGAGCTGGTTACTCCGATACAACACGGCTCACTCTGAGATCTTTATTAAACCTCGGCCTTGTCGCTTCATTTTAGGCTGTGGGATATTTACAGACAATGTAAAGAAAAGCAAATATTTAAATATCATTCAGACACTCACAGATAATGCAAATTGATTCCATCTATCTTTTTTTTAAAGAGGTTAGCTGAAAAACATTGCACTCCACATCACTTTGAGTGAACTTGGACCTGGTATTTATTATTAATCTTAATATACGTTGACCTATTTTTGTAATAATTTATTAATAATTAGCAAGAATCACTTTGAATAACTAAACTTTACACAGTTTTAATAATTTCTGTCTGCACATATTTATTTTTACTGTTCGGGTTTTTAGTGTATTTACCTAATGTGTGTGAACCTAAGCGCTGATAACACTACATATAGGATGGATGGATGAATGGATGGACAATTGCTACAGTACTATAATACATACTGTATCTTATTTATTATCATCATTATGTTTAAATTGAAATATCACCATTTTTTATTTGTATATACCTGTACACCAGATTTTTTTTATTATGATGATGATTAATTACATATGTAAATTGCTGGACTATATGTAGCAGTGTTAGAAATCTCGTCCGCGTTCATCCGACGAGATCTCGTTCGAGTAATCCCGCTCCTGATACTCTCGCGTTCTCACGCTCCCGTAGCCCCGCCTACTAGACCGACGCGTTTCTCCCGCGAC
>JAOUQU010408492.1:0-11669 GCA_028566735.1 Ammoglanis amapaensis
TCGACTATTAGTTGATTAGTTGGAGTAAATGACGACCACTGGTCGACCAACAAAATCCTTGGTTGTGGACAGCCCTAGTACATACAGATATACATTTAAAGCACCCTTCTGGACTCACGGAAGTTCTTGTGTCTTGGCATTGCAGAATGCTTTTTCATTATTTGGAGCAGAGACGGCACGAGAGGTCAGGAACTATGCTGCATGTCACCTACCTTGTATCTGGGAAGTGTGTTGAGGATGGTAACACGGTACGTTTGGGTATCTAATTGTTTTGTTTAAGTAGCCTTACTTGATACTCGTATTTGTTGTGGGGCACTGCACATTATTCACACATATTGGTTGTACTTTTTTCTTTTTCTTTCAGTGCCATAAAGTGTCAGTCGTGCGTGAAGACAAGCTGGAAGGTACGTTGAAACACCACTGCTGTGCAGTTCATTCAACACTTAACATATATTTTATTATACATTATTATATATTTTAATATACAATAAAACTTACAGATTGTGTAAATTCTTTTGTCCGTTTTTGTCCTTCCCAGTTTTGAATGCATCTTTCTGCAATACTATATAGTATGCAAGCGTTCGTCTACTAGACCGTGTCTTTCTTCTCGTTTAATACTTTTGATATTTTTCTACACCTCAGAACCTAAACAACAATCGCTGATGGTTGATTTGTCTTTGCAAATTTTTCTTGATTCTTTTATCAAACGTTTTTTTCAGACATGAAGTCGAAGCTGGATATGACGGTCAGTGTGCACGTTTACAGTGTCCAGAAAGCTGAGCTGAAGGATAGCGCTCCTCTCTACACTACAGACTACGATGCTGTGAAGGAGAACCTGAAGAACTGTAATAAGTGGGTCACAGAAACACTTTCACATACTTTTTTACTTTAGATCATTTTTTTTGTTGCTCAATGGCCCCCATCGTTTGTCTTTTTGCTGTTTATTAAAGCACATTTTTTCGTTTTGCAGGTTCAGTGCTATCCGGTGTGCTACTGCCATACCCATGTCCAACGCGCAGCTTCAGAGAGCTCAGGAAAAATCTGCTGCAGTAACTGACCATGAATCCAAGAAACCAGTAATAATTACCAAAACTGCACCTGCAGCCAAAACAAAGCAGCCTGCAGGCATCATGGGAATGTTCTCAAATAGAGCTGGTTCTAAAAGTGATGAGAACAAAGAGGTGAAAACAGAACAGAAAGATTCTCCAGTAAGTTCGGTCTTATTGTTAAATCCTGTATAAAAGAATAATAGAAAAATGCATTGTAGTGTGTGTGTGTGTGTGTGTGTGTGTGTGTGTGTGTGTGTGTGTGTGTGATTCAAATTCAATTTTATTTGTCATTACACATATACAGATGTACAGTACAAGGAAATGTTTCCCTTCGCATATCCCAACTTGTGCGGGTGGGTGGGTGTGCGTGGGTGCGGGTGTGTGTATATATTCAGACGTGAATTGAGATTGGTGGCACAGAAATTAAATTATAAAACAAAATTATAAAATTGTTTAATTCGACCAGTTCTGGAGTTTAGTTTGGACTTTGTTTGTATGTTAAATCTATTTTTCAAATATAAAAAATAATATAAACATGGTTAATGTTGAACTGTACAATACAAAATATCAACCATGATGCACAAACACGAATATCGTAAATAAGACAGTCAAGGCCGTGAGATGATTGGCATCTGAGATTGTTAACACTGCAACTGTTTTTAAAATGCTTGATTCTGCAAAAACCACAAAGCCTTGTAGGTGATTATTTTTTGTTTTATGGAGTTAGTTAAGTATTAGCATCTCTCAACTGACACTGTTTCCTTTCGATATTTATTTACTTATGATTTTTCCTTTAGTAATAATCACCACGTGTATTTCAGGTTGAAGCGCCTAAATCCAAGACATCATCGAAAGCTAATGCCATGAACAACTTTTTTAGCAAGTCAGCAATCAGTGAGTACTGAACATTTTTATTAGGTGACTTATTAAGAAAAGTATTAAGACCCTTTATCGTGACTAACAAATCAGTTGTACAATGTACGATGTGCTTTTTTACTCTTGAGCTGGCATCCCTCAACAGATTTAGGACCCTACTGTGTGTATGCTGTATGTAACTATGCCACACTCTCTTCAAAACATGCTGCATTTTATTCTTTTTACATAATTGATTCGTTAAATTGACTAATAACCGCATTTTTTGCATAAAGTTTACGTTCTTTGTTTCATGCAGAAAGGGTAGCCGCTGATCCAGACCAAAACCTCAAAGAAGAGAAGGACGAAAATGTGAAATCAACTGCAGGAAGCACGAAAGATTCTCATACTTCACCTAAATCTCAGCCGGACATAAAGGAGGAAAAAAGCATGGAGGTTATAGTGGAGAAACGCGACTCCAAAGACTCACGCAGGTAGGATTACGTTTATGAGACAACATATCGTTATGGAGCTGTTGAAATTAAAACGGTCGCTCTTTCTTTTTCTTTGTTTTTTTTTTTTCACAGTAAAATGAAGCGTCTTGAACCTTCAGACAGTGAAGATGACCAACTCGAGAGTCAGAAAAAGAAAAGACGCAGAATAAAGAAGCCACAGCCTGACAGCAGTGATGATGAGGGTGAAGATTTATGATTCATTAAATTCCACATGCACAAAGAATTATAGAGAATATATTCAACCGGGCATGGTTTGAGTGACTCATGTGAACAGCAGAGGGTGCTATATATAATCATTATGTAATGTTTATTGCATTTGCATCACTTTTTTCTTTTCTTTTTAGTAATTCCAGATTCTCCACCGGTTCCTGAAGTCCACACACCGAGCCCTAAAAAGCAAGTAAAGGAAGAACCTGTTTTACAAGAAGTAAGAATCTACTGGATATAGATTACATGTCATTATTATTCTGTTACCATGACAGCAATAACTGATTTAATCCAAACCCATTGCAACAGTTTGAAAAATATATTACTGAGAACATGCAAACTCTGAATAAAAACACGGGACATGTCTTACTTTGAAGTGACAGTACTACCCATTAAACCTCAGTGATGCAGATGAGCTCATTGATCGTATGATTCCGTTTTTCATGCTCGGTGTTGCTCATGTTTTGTTTATTTTGCACATTGCAGAATACAGGGGGCAGAAGGAGGAAGAGGAGGCGCGTTTTAAAGTCTCATATGTTTCTTGATAATGAAGGCTGTATGGGTAGGAATCATTTTTATTAACATAGGTCATGTTGTGCTGTCAGGTGGGGGACTAAAGTACACTAGGTCACTTCTATTTGTCTGTTTTTGTAGTGACTGAGAAAGGTTATGAGAGTGAATCGTACAGTGAGAGTGATGAAGACTCGAAGACGAATAAACCCTCCAAGGATTCCGGCTCGCTCAAGCAATTATTGGGCAAAAGAGACGAAGAGAAGATGGTTAAAGAGAAAGCTCAGAAGAAAAATGCTGCAAACAAACCTGTTAAACAGGTTTCCATCATGGGTTTCTTCCAAAAGAAATGACCTACAACAATTACACCACTCCTGGATTTCACTTCTTTCATCACCGAAGCTGGATATTTATAACTTTTTTTTAATATTCAAGATAAATAATAAGTGTGGTCCTCATCATGCACTTAGACATATGCTAGAGTTCACTACCTGAATTGTCCTGTTGATGTCACTGTAACATTGGTTTCGTTGTTTTTTCTTTTTTAATTTCTTTGATTGGTCATTCATACCCAGACACTGAGCCACACGCTTTGCCAACATTGTATTCAACAAACCTTTTTTTAAATAAACAATAAACTTAAAATAATGATGACAATTTGGATTTTGTGTATAATTGCTAATATACAAATTAATCATCAAGTGACAATTTGTGAAGACTATAAACATTAAAGAGACTTTTTTTTAAATGTCGATGCCCATCCACTGGGCATGAATTTTGCTAGTTTGATTCCCTGATCTGACAGGCCAAGTGCCCTTGCCCCAAGTGGAAGGTTTTTAAACCCTAATTGCACCCTGGGTGCTTTGGCTGAGGCTGCCAAACAGCAGGTGCGAATTAAAGTAAAATACGTTCTGTAGCAAAGTTCTATAGTTCTAGCAAGATTTGATGTGGTCAGAGAAGTGCGAGTTCCCAAACCATTTCACTGAGAGAACATGCTAATAAAACAAGTGGGGATGTAGTTTTGGTAAAAAGAGAAGATCGATGAGGAGATGGCTAACGGTTTGTTAGCAGGGTTTAGCTTTGTAGCTCCAGTGTGTAGCTATTTAAACTTGACACAATGAACTGAAGAAAGAAATTACATCATTTATTTTGGTTCTAAAGGCATTAAAAAGGCATTTAATTTTTTTTAAAAAATAAAACTAGTATTGTAACTAAATACTAACTAAAAAAAGTATTGAAACAACAAATCAAGGACAAAGTTCTACAAACAGCCACTCTTGCTCTCCCAAAACAACAGGGGTTTACTAGCATCTTTAAAGAAAATATTATATTTTTATACAATTCAAAACATATTTTGATCACATTATGTACTTGTTTATATGATGTTGTCTTGTCTAAGCAACTTCCTTTGAAAGATTGACATTGTTAACATTTATATATTATTGATTTCTTGTAAATGTTAAAAGAAATATTTTACATAAACAAGATTATTTCCTTCTTTATTTGGTTCCTAAAACGACCTTCACCAGCTTTATATTTCTGCATGATGTCAGGAGTCTGGCGGAGACTTTGGGCCCCATCACATGGCTTCGATTAGTTCAAACAAACCCAACAGCGTGAGATGGCATGTCTGGAAAATGCGTATCAGGTCCTCTCTGATCTGATGCCACATATATTTAAGCTTTTGATTTCAGACCAAGCTTTTCCCATGCCATGTTTTATTGCTTGGCAGTCCATAAACATTATCCCTGGTGAAAAAAAATCAACAATACTGACGGTCAGTAAACTTATTCCCTAGATGTAATGTTTAAGAAACGTATGATTACCATTTGTATGTCATTTCCATTTCATCAGCTAAGAAACGATATCATGTAAAGGTGTATTCTTGTTGATTCTGATCAGCCCAGCCCAGGTGGAATAGATCGACATGTATTTCTGAATAATATATCAAGTAAGCCCACTTTATTAAATTTGACCTGACTTGAGGCGGTCTGTAAAGCCATAAAATATCTCACTAGACTGCATTTTTTGTGATTTTCTAATAATAATTCAGCTGCGTCACATGAAATAGAGAGGTTGCTTACTATTCTGACTTATTAGCCATGCGTCAGGGCCCAATGACCCTTTACACAAAGCAATCAAGGCTGTTTTCATTCCCAGTCCCCAAATGGAAGAACAAGTTACCAACTGCTACCAAAGCAGAGAAGCTCCTGAATGATAGAGCTTCTCAATGAGCAATAACACCTCGACTTCTAACCTCATGCCACCCTTCCACGTCTCCATTCGTCCTCCATACCAGCTTCACGCCTCTACATCCTGCAATATCCTTTAATATTATTTATATACCTTATCACTTATCACGAATTAGCTGTCTACCATTTAAATTTCTTAATCAATACGCCACCTTTGCCCTGATTAGAAATCCTAAATGATTTAATTTGGAACCTTGATGTACGTATCATGTAAACCATCGTGTAAAACACCACAACCGATAAATCAAGATTTATTTCTCAAGTCCGTCTGTATTCTCAGCAAGAGTTATATCACTATCTCTGGGTAGAGAGAGCATTTTCTTTGTCAAAACTGAGAGAGCATTTTCTTTGTCAAAACTGTAAATTATGCAGTACATGGAAAACAGGCAGCAGTCTTTCCTCCTGGGAGCACTGAATCGGGGCTAATTTGGGGTCGGTGTGGGGGTGGAATCTTCACATCTGGAATCGTCTTACTGTTTTTTACTGTTCTGGGTTAAGATGCGTTTTTTAACGTTGGTAGTGATTGTACGGTAAACACTTCCACTCTCATTTGTCAAAGTGTCAGAACAAACGGGCTATTCATTCATCATGTTTTTGATATTTGGAATTCATGTGGAAATTTGGGGTTGATTAGCGTGTTTTCTATGGCAGAGGCTAAACTATCTGCTTTCAGTCATTCACTAGACTTCGATCGCTGATGTTTGACAGCAACAGGTTCTACAGCTTGCTGGCACTTGGTAAAGCTTGTTATTTACTCTTGAAAAATTCCAAACTCTGTTTAATACACTTTTTAGTCGTATTATTTTGACCAACTATGGCTTTTAACATCTAGCTAGACACATTGTCATGTTTTATGTATGGTAGATCATCTTAACCAGTCGATCTCTCAAGATCACGCACACCCATACATGCTGATCTTCTTCCTTAGGGTGAATTGGATCTCCCAAGATGATCCCTCCAGTTTCCCACGTCACACGACGACACTTTCAAGTACTACTGAAGCACTGGCTTACTAATTTACAGACTTGAACCAAATTGAGCATCTATGGGAAGACTTAATAATGTTGTTGACAGTGTGGCTCTACTTTTCTGATCCTTAGAGCTGCTGTGGGATGCACTGCAGTCATCAAGGCTCCAGATATATGTAAAGACCTATAATGACTTTACAAAGTCACCCCTTGGTCATCTAGTTACTGTCTGTGCTTGGTACTCACCTTACTTCTGATGTTTGCTGCTGTGTACATGTATTCCATCTTTTTCAATCAGAGAGGCAGAGAGGGAACATTCTGACTGAGAGCTGCTCCTTATATGATTTATGCCCGGTGACTGCCCCCAGCTGTTCAAAAATCATTACAGCCAAAACGAAGCATGCGTAGCAGGACGGTATTTGGAACTTCTATCCGACAATGGAAAAAAACTGCAGATGCCAAATATGACTATGCTAAAAATCATGTTTGTGCTCCATTGAGTGTGGAACTCGGCGGGAAGTAGCTAGATGTTCTTGATTAAATCGAACCCAGACACATGACTGAGGGTAATGTTTAGTTTAAAGTGGGGTATAAATCCGCATCTGATGAAAATCTCCCACATGTAGACATGAGGTGAACGTACAAACTCTACACTGAAAGGACCCATCCACCCGCACATGTGGATCGAACCCAGGACCATGTTGCTGTAGCGACAGTGGTAACCACTTAGCCACTGTTCCGCCCCATTTTTATTTAAAATTTAAACAATCCAGACATACATTTTTATTCTAAATGTCAAAAAAACATTTTACATGTCATCGAATAGGAGCGCTGGCTCTCCAATTTGAGTCGTTCAGAGCGAACGAATCGCCAAAAATTGTCAGATTCAACAGCCAGGCAAAATAATTCACAGCTCCATTATGTGATCATTTCGACTCAGCACTGAGAGGCTTCTGTTTCAAAATATTTTGTCAGGCCCTCGGTGCGAGATGAGCAGCGCTGTCTGGCACGACGTGTGAATCCAGCACAGGGAATCTGGTTATTTGGGGTTCAGAGAAAATTGGGATATTATCCACGACCCTTTGAAGTTCTTCCATCCGGGTTTGACGACTAGACCCTGTCTCACTTGCATTCCAACGTGGATTACGGTCCACCTGGTGACCCGTACTAGACCGTTGACAGATATGGGTTTATTAAACTAACAATATCTGCGGTGTTTGTGAGTTAAATTATGTTAGTCGATCCACCATGTCATGTTGTGTAATGTGACATGCACCAGTTGGTGGATAAAATGGTTTATATTTTTTTACTGGTCTGGTTTTGTGAACTGTGTTTTAACCCACAATCTTCTGGTTAAAGTAGTTAACTGATTATATTGATTCCCAAAATTGGCTGTTACAGAAGTCACTAATCCTGATTGGATTTTGAGCAATATGGTGACAAAGTGGGTAGCGCTGTTACCTTAAAACAGGATTATAATCCATTTATAATACATATGGGTTTCTTTCTCAGAGCTTGGCATGGTCACCTCCCAGTGAATAGTCCTGGTGTATAATGTGATGCGCCTGACAGGTGGTTAATGTCTTTAATAATGTGCACTGTTCATATGTAAGCGCGCTTGTAAAGGACGTGCATGTCGTGCTGTTTCTGGAATTTTGGATTCGTTTTTTTGCAGCTGTTTCTCTGTGACTAATGATTGGAACATTTACTTTCCCAAATCTGTGTGTGATCTTTTTAGCTTTAACGCCAGCCAACTCTTGTGTACAGTACCAGTCGAATGTTTGGATACACCTTCTCATTCAATGTGCTTTACTTGATTTGATTAAATTCTTTTTAGCCATTGTTATACACCTCCGGGTCATGTGAGTGCTAGGAGTCAAGAAACACAGTTCGACTCTGTAGTGGTACTAGTGTTCGATCCATTATAATGCAATAAGACTTGTCACTTTTATATCACTTTTATATTACTGCACGACTGTCACTTTTATATCATTATTATTAATATTCAATATCTATTTAATGTTTACATTATGTAAATATTATGTAAATAACTGTATTATATCTGATACTCCACTTGAAACTGCATCTAAGTGCATTTCATTCGACTGTCAAGTTAAACTCTTTAGTCTTTGACGTCTTGATTCTGTGCAGACCACTAAAGTTTTCTAAAACTAAAAATGTCAAAATCAGGCTGGAACAGGAAAAGTCCTTCCCTAAACTGTTGGTGTGAGGTTGGAAGGATAGAAACTATAAATATATACAAACAGAAAAGACCTTACTCACCAACTCTCCCAATTTCTGAATATCTACAAAGCTGATACTCTGCTCCATCATTCCCTATCATGTCCTTGGAAAGCGTACTGCCTTTTCACTTTCCTACCTTTGATGGTTCGAGCGATATTGCCATCGAACGCCCCACCAGGGTTACTTCTGGGTCACCAGAATAATGTTTAGTATTCACATACCCAGTCCAAATGACTGGGTATGTGAAATGATATGAATAGCAGCCGGTAATGCAGGTTATTATGTGCCAATCATGCACCATATTATATGTTACATCTATATATACCATATATATAAATACCCAACACCCTCGCCTCACTTACTGACCTAATAATTCTCTCACTTATAAACTCTAAAACCCTCTTATCACAACAATATCATACATTTTTATCAATTTATCTACCCCGGAGAAGCACATATATAGTGCTAGTTTACTTTATAGAACATATATAATTCTAAGTTTTATAAATCTATGTTTAAAAAGGAGTGTCCCATAAATTTGACTCCTTATTGTTGAATGTAAACCTTTGACGTCAGCTGTATTCCAGTCTGACACAATAGTCAGTAGAAAACACAAACTGGCAGTTTATGAGCGTTTTAACGGTTTGAAATTCCTCCTAAATCCAAAGACATTGATGTGTCTCGACAAGGACCTTCCTATTCCCTGTTCTTAAGGTGGAAAATTCTAACCTACATTTACATGGAATTAACATCCTGCTCTCGTCGACACCCGTCTGCCAGAAGCCTTGAGAAAATAAACTATAACACATTAGTGCTGGCCAAAAATTAAGAGAAGAGCAAGTAAATTCTAGCAAGTGCCCTCAATGCGTCATTGTAGGAGAACCGATCGTACAATGAAAGGCAGTGATGGCTTAAAGCACGAGGCTAGTTCAACAGAAGGTCAGCGGTTCAAGCCCCAATACCAGCAAGCTGCCACTGTTGGATCCCTAAAGCCCGTTAACCCTCAATTGCTCAATCTGGTACTCCATAGTATTTATACGTCACTGAAAATGTAAACAGCTTCATGTAACGAACAGCTTGTTGTGCTTCTCCCACCGTATCACCAAGAATATGTGTACACACATCAACTCTTCAAAACAAAATAAATAAGGAATGGTCACTATATTATGACCAAATAAAATCTGAGGGTTCGGCTAAGTGTGTAGCACCGTCGCCTCCAAAAATGATGGTCCTGGATGGTTCTCCTGGTATCCAGGTTACAGACATGATCTTAAAAATAATTTAATCAATTAGAGTCTTTATAGATGATAAATGAAAACAAGCTAGACTTTCATGCTAGAAACCTCATAATTTTATTTATTTAAACACATACAGTAGTTTGGGACATTTTATTAGTTCACTTTAACACTTCATCTTTCATTTAATATTTCATTTTTTTCCATTCATCCATCCATCCAGGGGTAGAACTGTAACCCATACTGCTTTGAAAGCGCTTATGTGAATATATTGATGTTAAGTAATTACAAGCATCACTTAGAATTAACATCAGTCATGAGAACATGGTCTTCAATAACTTTATAAAAGTAACCTGGCCAATAACATGTGTTACCATTCCTTTACATTTATCTCTTAGTCGCTGTACAAATATAGATTTTCTTTATTAAACAGTGATGCATCAGATTCTTTTCTTCTCATCTGGTAGACCACTGGTATGACCTAAACTTGTCTAGCTTTATCTCCGTTCAGTACTTTGACAACACCACACGATTGACTCTGCTCCAGTTCGTGGCCTCTACAATATCTCTGTCTCGGTGGTCCTTCCTTCAGCATCCAATTTTTCTTTTTTTCTTGCTTTCTAAGGTTTTGTACAGTGAGTTGATACAAAAGTCCAAAGTCAGAATAGTTCAGACTATGAAGTACAAAGTGAGTCCAGGTGCCCGGGGTTTAAGTACCTCACAACCTCCTTTATGCCAGCTTCACATCTCCAGGTCCTGTTAAAGTCTTTCTCTTGATTCTCTTCTGCTTTGAACTTCATCCATGTTTCTGTATAATAATATATGATTTTATTAAATCATAATTTAATAAAACATGTCAATCAAATAGCATTGCAATTGTGCTCTATCATAAATTATAAATCTCTTTTTTAATTAAGAACAAAATATTCAAAGGACAGTTGAGTGCCTTATGGGTTACAGAATTTACTGTGAGCTACCACGTCACCACTGCACTAGTCCACGAGTAACAATATTGAGACAGTATATTACTTAAGTAGTTCAAGGGTCCAACAGTGGCGTTTGGCAATAGTGAGATTTAAACTAATGACCTAGCAATTATCTACATATTGCATAAACCTCAATGGGATGGATTGATGTCCGCCATAGCATGCAGTGCTCTTTATAAATATTGGCAACCAGAAACAGAAATTCAACACATATTTGTGTGGTCTGGGGTTGGGCAAATTGTTTTACTAATTATAGTTAGACACTGTCATAACCCAAAGTTGTGTATATGTGAGATCACTTTTAATAAACCAATTACAAAAACCTTTTTTAATTCATCCGAATAGGAGTTACAACAGAATTTCCGGGGCCTCTTTCGAGTGAATCTCAAACACAATTGTTACATTAAAAAAGGAACATGGTGGTGGGTCTGCTGTAAGTTTTTCAAAAAGTCTTTTAACAACTAGTAAATACAAGCTATTAAAGTCAATCAAGTACCAGCAGACAGCAAATCAAAACCTGCCGGCATCTGCCAAGAATGTTAAACTGGGCCAAATTTAGTTCATCCAACAGAAAGATAATTCAAAACACATCAGATCGGTTATATAATCATAGTTTTGGACTGAGTGATTCCATTTGTGAGATGAGATGCTTTCGTATGGAGGAAGGGTCACAGATCCCACCATTTAAGCTCTAGTATCATTAAAAATTAAGGAATTAAATAACATTAGTAGATAAATAAACTGACCGTTGTCTAGCTTGGTCAGAAGAACATAATTCTCCGGATGCTCAATCAGATCCTTCTTCTGAACATCACTCGTCTCCAGCAACACCAGCACTCCTAGAAATAAAA
>JAOUQU010408503.1:0-11668 GCA_028566735.1 Ammoglanis amapaensis
AAAATGCAATTCATTGGTAACTTTCACTATTATGAGCTGTTTTTAGAACAGGCCCGCGGGCGACTCATGAGGTCCACGTTGGTGACCCCTGGTCTATACTAATCAAAAGCCTGAGAAAATAAATGTTTTCAGTCTAGACTTAAACATTGAGACTGTGTATGAATCCTAACAGAGGCAGAAAGATTATTCCATAGTTGTGGAGCTTAGTAAGAAAATGCTCTTCCGCTAGCCGTGATCTTATTAATTCTAGGAAATATAAGTAACCCTGTACTTTGTGAGCAAAGTGAACGTGCTGGGTTGTAGTATTTTATTCACTCAAGTTTACTCAGATATTGTGGATCTAGACTATGTAGCGCTTTATAAGTTAGAAAAAGCATTTTGTAATTAATGCAAAATAACTGGAAGCCAGTGCAGAGATGATAGAAAAGGAGTAATATGATCAAATTTTGTAGTTCTAGTGAGCACTCGAGCTGCTGCATTTTGAACTAACTGGAGTTTGTTTATACATTATATATTGTTTATATTTCTACCAGAGCATCCTGTAAAAAGAGCATTACAGTAATCTAACCATTTATAAACGCATGGATCAGCTTTTCTGCATCATTAAAAGATGCAGATCTGTCAGATTAACAGACAGCAACTCTAGACAAATTGTTAATGTGTGTATAAAAATAAAAAGAGCGATCTGAATCTAGTGTGACGCCGAAGTTTTTTTACGTCAGAACTGGGAGTAACAGAGAAAATGTGTAAGTTTAGCACCAGGTTATACAACTTGTCTCTTGCACATTTAGACCCAACAAGTAAAAGCCCAGTTTTATTACAATTAAGTAAAAAAAATTCACATGACAACCAGTTTTTTATGTCGTTTACACAATCTTCTATTTTATCGATTGTGTCAGAATCCTTTGGTTTCGCTGATATATGCAGCTGTGTGCCTTCAGCATAGTGGTGAGGGTTTATGCCATGTTTATTAATAATTTCTTCTAGTGGATGCATATAGAGCGTAAATAATAGCTGTCCCAGTACCGACCCCTGTGGAACACCACACTTTGCTCTCAATTTGTTTATGTAAATAATAAATGCTCAGAAACAACAAAAGTAGTCAGTCAAATATGATTTGAACCAAGAGAGTGAGCGTCTTTTAACACCCACTGTGTTTTCTAGCCTCTACATTAAAATATTATGATCAACCGTTTTAAACGCTACACTAAGATCTAATAAAAACAAAAAAAGAGACACATCCATTTTCAGAAGACATTAACAACTCGTTAACTACTTTAATTAGGGCGGTTTTGGTACTATGGTTGGGTCTAAATCCAGACTGATTTTTTTCATGAATACAATAGTCATTCAAATAAGAGCATAACTGTTTGAAAACTGCATTTTCTAATATTTGTAAAACAAAAAGAAGGTTTGAAATTGGCCTATAGTTAGCTAGAACATGTGAATCAAGTTTTTAATTAGGGGATTGAAACAATTTAGGTACAAACCCAAAGCTGAGAAATGCGTTGATTAATGAAAGCAGGGGCTCTGCAATAGCTGGGAGTGCATCTTTAAGTAGACGAGTTAGTGCAGGATTGAGTATATATGATTATGACTTTGATGATTTAATCAATGCAGTTTGATCATTTTGGGAGATTGGATTAAAGGAATTTAGCTGGTTTAATTTATTACTATTATCCTTACAATTCTCACCAATACAACACAGAGTAAATCCATACCTGGCATTGGAAAGAGAAACACTGACTCTGAAGGCATATTTTTTCTATCTTATCATTAAAATTTTTAAAAATCATCACTAATATAGTTGGGTATTATATTGAAATTCCGTTTCATTGACGTTTTTAATTAATTTGGACACCTTCTCAAAAAGGAATCTAGGACTGATTTTATTTTCTCAATTAGGGACGAATAATATGAAGATTCAGCTTGTTTATACTCAGTTAAAGCATCTTTCCAAGCTATTTTATACATTTCCAGTATAGTGTGACAACTTGCATTCTATTTTACAGTCAGACCTATGTCTTTGTCATAAATTGTGGCTATTCCTCCACCACAATGGCAAAGACATGGCTTATGTTCATAACTGTAACCAGGAGGAGATGCTTCATTTAAAACTAATCATCTGGTCTAGCCCAGGTCTCAGTTAAACACAGGACACTAAGACAATTATCTGTAATTATTTCCGTTACAAGTACTGTTTTGCATGCAAATGACCTGATGTTTAGAAGTCCTACCTTTAGTTTAACCTTACTAAGGTTATTATTACATACTTTTTGATTTAGTTTTGGTTTACACCTGCCATGGTAAACAGACAGTCTCAATGGTTTTTGAACTAAGGATTCCAGGTGACGTCCGATGGCGACACGTAGACAGTTGATGAGGCCTGTTTGTCTGCTGCCTGGTCTTAGCTCTGGGTAGTCATTTAACACTATCTGCCACTACACTTACTCGATGGTAAAGCCAGTCACCTATGCTGCAAAAAATGCGAGCAGCACCATCGCACGTGGGGTGAACACCATCCCGCTTCGAAAGATCAGGCCTTCCCTCAAAGGTGGATCAATTATCTGTAAAGCAATGCCATTTTCTGAGCATCATTTATACATCCAGAAGTTCAGTGACAACAACCTGCTGTAGGTTTCGCCACTGGGTTTAATTGGTAAGGGGGCAAAGCACACTACTGCCGCAGACATTGACCAAGCTAACTCACACACCTCTTTAACATTATTCTTAGTAACCTCAGACTGCCGTAGGCGAACATCATTAGTGCCAACGTGGATAACAATCTCAGAGAATCTACGATTAGCATTAGCCAGCATAGCCACCTTTAAGTTTTGCTCTGATGTCAGGTGCCCTGGCCCCCGGAATGCAGGTGACTATGTTGCAAGTGTCTCTATAGGGGATGCAATACGCACGTATCAGAGCTGAGAATCTCCTATAACCAGAGCACATACATTAACAGCTTTCTCAGCAGGTGACTCAATGAATGGGGAAAACCGGTTAGACACGTGTAACCGAGATGGTCGGTGCTTTGCCCTACAACTATGTCGCCGAGATGTCACCCAGTCGCCCCACTGTTAGGGCAGTAATGACGGAGTCTGGGGTTCTGGACTTAAACTGCTTGCATTCGGGGCTTCTACTCACTAGTAGTTTGTTCGAATGACCGAATGTGCCGTTCTAACACTGAGATCTTCTCCATCAGACTAACAACTAATTAGGTTCCTAAAAAAAACAACTGAACAAGTTGCACTCAGAACAAGGAAATAAAGCTCCGACTGAAGTCATAATATAAAAAAAATGTACTTAGCTTTAAAAGATGAGTTGAAGTTGATGTTCAAGTTGGATTCACCGCTGCTTCAATTCCGTATGAAACAGATGTTCGGATATAAAAAGTGATATAAAAACCTAAACAAATGCTGATAGCTTCATGAGCATATAGCATGTTAGCCTAGTTCAACCGGTCAATAATGTGTGAAAAACACATGCGATAAGTTTATAAATTTTACGATATGTGTCTACACAGTTAGAAATAATAACAAGCACAATATTAGCTTCTAAACTTCTTTATTAAAACTTTCTTAGATTGAGAGCAGCAAACAAACACCCGTGCTGTTTCTCTCAGTAGAGCTGGAAAGAGGGAAGTCAGTGCAGGCAAAGTCCAGGTAGGTACTCAACTTTATTTATATAGCACTTTTAAAAACAAACACAACTGAGTCAAAGTACTCCACAGCTATATATTTTAGTTATATAATAACAAAAAACAAATCATTAAAAGACACAAAACACAAAAAATTGAAAACACCATACATCAATAATAATAAAAAATCTAATTATTAAATGAATTAACACATTGAATATAATAAAAGTTAAATAATAATAAATATAGCTGCAAGCGGGGTTACGATTACAGGGTTACAGATTACATTACGACAATTACAGGGTCCGAGCGCCACAAACCACCACAGAGGCTACAATAGGTCGTGTTGCTTTACCGTAGCTTCCGTAGACGCATGTGTGATGACTCTGATCAGTGTGTTAGACCCAGAGCTGGATTGGTAATCTGGCATACTGGGCATTTGCTTGGTGGGCAGGCAGTCCTCAAGGGGCGAGGCTGTTTGATTTTTCCCTTTTTTTTCCTAAGAGACCACCAATTTAGAGCCTTTGGCCAATTGGCCCATCTTTCATATAGACAGTGGACTGAACCAATCAGGTTATAATATATGATAATACAAGGACATTGCGGTGATGGAGGTAATGTTAGGATAATACAAAGACTGAGGTAATGGAGGTAACGTTAGGATAACACAGGGACTTTGGGGTAATGGAGGTAAAGTGAGCTCTATTACATGAGAATGATGAGCAATGGCGATTGATTGGCATTAATATGAATTGGTATTTCCATACTTCCCAAAATCTGGCAGCCACACCCCCTTATTCTAATAAAATACCAAACGGTCAAAATTAAAAAGTGTTGAATGAACAGCAAGTGCCCATTTAAAGCTACATCATAGCATTTTAGATATTTAGATTCAAGGTGTGTTAAAAGGCTGCAAAATAGAAATAAAATTTGCAAACTCTACGCTGTGGTTCAACATGTTTTAAAAAGCACTCAACAAGTGAAGTAACAGATTTAAAAACTGATAAGCAAAAGCTTTTCAATTTAAGCATGACTAAAGTAAAAAAACTATAAAAGTAAGATTAGCAAACAGTATGTCCAAACTTAAAGAGTAAAACAGTATCAAATGCTTTTAAGAAATTGTTGCGTTGTAGGAGTTCATAAATCAGCCATGTTTGTAGCCTGATACAAATACATGTTATAGCTCTTTAAAGAATAGGTTCAATCAACTACACAGAGCAGACAAAGATATTGGAGTTAACAATCGACACTAAACTTCTTGTATTAAATATGGTGATGTGGATTGTCACGGCAATTTTTTTAGTTGCCATGATTTAAGAGATATTTGGTATTCAGTGTGTTGGATATTGACACGGTAAAAATATTTGTGATTGTGATACAATATTGCTAAGATTGAATCCAAATGACTTTAACCAGTAATTTTTTAATCCATTAAATGTTGCACTTCGCTGTAACCCCACATACAGAAATTACAAGGCGGTTGTGCTTTGCTATTCATGAAGGTCTGGTCTACACCAAAAATACCAGGTCTGACTTTTTTGTCCTAGTCCAGCTTTGGTTAGACCCCTTGAGTGTGTAAGTGTGTGTTAAGGTATGTGTGCACACGACTGTGTGTGAAATTGTGTTAGGCTGCTGCTAAATATATTGTTTACATTGTTATATGCACCTTACCACCTTACTGTGAAATTGCACTGCTCCCAACCCCATAGTAACCGTACTTATTTACTGTTTATTTTTATACACTGTATTGTTTTTATTCTACGTATTTATTGTCAATTGTCATTGTCCTGCGTTATTGCACATGTTCTGCAACGTGCACTTTATGTTGTTGTGTAGTTTATTGTCTTATGTAGCACCTTGGTCCTGGAGGAACGTTATTTCGTTTCAATGTGTACTGTACACCACTGTATATTGTTGAAATGACAATAAAACCACTTGAACTTGACCTTCTCCAACATCAGCATCATGACAACCTAATCCAAAACAGTGTCAGGTTTTTCACGATTTTTTCAAGGAAAAATTGACCATATTTTTCAACGTTTTCCTCCAATAATCAGATCTTCGTTTTATCGAATCTCTTGTCTGAACACTGACAAGTGTCTGACCTGCTTCAAGGCTATTGATCAATCCAATGTGTCTGATGCCATTACCAAGTCTTCTTCCTCATACTGTCAACTTGATCCTGGGCCCTCTACTCTCCTCAAATCTGTTTCGTCTGTTATATCTGTGCCTATTTCCCACCTGATAAATCAGTCCTTCTCACAAGGCACTGTCCCACGTTCCCTCAAAATCGCTGCCGTCACATCCATAGTCAAGAAACCTGGTCTTGACTCATCTGTACTGTCCAATTTTCGACCTATCTCAAATCTTACATTCATTGCTAAGATCATGGAAAAGGGTTGTGGCCACACAGCTACAAGACTCTCTCTCCAGTAATGGACTTTATGAGCCATTTCAGTCTGGCTTTCGTACTTTACACAGTACAGAGTCTGCTCTGCTAAGAGTGACAAATGACTTACTGCTCTCTGCAGACTCTAAACTGTTTAGCATCCTGATTCTGTTAGACCTCACAGCTGCTTTTGACACCATTAACCACCACATTCTCATTTCCAGATTACAGTCCATCAGTATCACTGAACTGGCCCTTAGTTGGTTACAATCATATGTCACTAACAGACAACATTTTATATCACTTGGCCCTCATATCACTTGACCCTCCATCACTTCTGTTGCTCAAGGGGTCCCTTGGGCTCCGTTCTTGGACCCCTTCTTTTTATAGTGTACATCTCTCCAATAGGCCAGATCATTCAGAAACATGGCTTCAAATTCCACTGTTATGCAGATGACATTCAGATTTATATTAGCACTTCTTCCCCTCAGCCTCCGCCAAAACAATAAGCACCTGCATTTCCGAACTTAAACTTTGGTTACACCACAACGATCTCAAACTCAATGCTGAGAAAACTGAAGTGCTATTAGTTGGTTCCCTCCAAACTACCCTCCAAACACCCCAACATCACTGTCAATATTGATGGTGTGTCGATTAAATCAGCTGAAGCCATCAAAAACCTCAGCTGCTCTTTCGACCAATCACTCACTTTTGAAATACACATTAAGTCTCTCACCAAAACTGCATTCTACCATCTGCGCAATATAGCCCGCCTTCGCCCGATCCTCAGTGACGATGATGCTAAAATGCTCATCCATGCGTTCATATTTTTTCATCTGGATTATTGCAACTCCCTCCTCTAAGGTCTCCCTGTTAATTAACAAACAGTCTTCAATATGTTCAGAACTCTAAAGCTCTAGTCCTCACCTCGACCAGAAGCTCTGCCCACATCACACCTGTCCTCCAAAACCTACACTGGTTACCAGTCATCAGCAGGATTAAATATAAAATCCTGATTCTAACTTACAAGATCCTCCATGCCCTCGCTCCTCCATATTTAACTGAACTCATTCGTGTCTACTGTCCCCCTCACAGTCTCAGATCCTCCAACTCTTTCTTTTTAACTGTCCCACACACTAATCTAGTCACGCTGGGTGGCAGATCCTTTAGTGCCGCTGCCTCCAAACTTTGGAACTCTATTCCCCCATCACTTCGTAACTCCACCAGTCTGTTTATCTTCAAAAAACATTTCTATTTGCATCCCACTATTTTATTTTGTTATTATATTGTTTTTTTATGTCCGCCATGTAAAGCATCCTTGGAATTGTAAAAGGCGCTATATAAGTGTAGCTTATTATTATTATTATTACTATTATTATTATGCACTGCCCTGTGACCCAGTTTCCGTAAAGAAGGGATCATGCTCTGCTTCAGGATTTTACAGTACATACTGGAGTTCATGTGTCCCTCCATTAAATGTAACTCCCAAACACCTACTGCACTAATGCAGCCACAGAACAAGGCATTTCCACCAACATGCTTGACTGTTGGCATGAGACACTTATCTTTGTACTCCTCACCTGATTGCCACCACTCATGCTTGAGACCATCAAAACCAAACAAATTAAACTTTGTCTGGTTTCGGTAAGCTATGTCTTCAGCAAGCTGTTTTTCTTGTGTACAGACTCCAGAAGAGGCTTCTATGGAGTTACGTTAGTGCCAAAACTGCAAATGCACAGAACGATTCGCAAATGCGCAGAACGATTCACAGAACGACTCGCAAATGCGTAGAACGATTCACAAATGCGTAGAACAATTCGCAAATGCGCAGAACAATGCGCAGGACGATTCGCAAATGCGTAGAGCAATTAGCAAATGCGTAGAACATTTCGCAGAATGATTCACAAATGCGTAGAACGATTCGCAAATGTGTAACCGCTTCCGCGCATACGAATCGCTCGTGACTTTTGGCACTAATATTGCGCCAGTGCCAAAAGTGTTTCGTGATTCGTACTAATGTGTGTCGCTTCGCCAACGTTACTGGACAAAGAAAGAGACACCGGCAAACGCAGGATTAAGTGTTTTCCATGAAAACAGAGTGCTGTGTCTGTTTAGACATTTACAATTGTCCTGTAATTTGTGAATGTCCTTGATTCTGTGCTTGTTACTGTCTTAACTTTAAATTCACATTAAATTTCCGCGATTGACTGAATTAATCACTTTTTAACGCACAATTGGCTGAGAATAAAGTGAAATGTTGGTTTCTACGCATTTGCGAATCGTTCTGTGAATCGTTCTACGCATTTGCGAATCGTTCTGCGCATTTGCAGAGTTTTGGCACTAAATTAACTTCATAGGCTTCCTCCTGTAGTGAGTCATGCGGACCATTTAGTTGAGGTGTGTGGCAGAAGGTCTGAGCACTGACAAGCTGACCCCAATCTCTTAAATCTTTGCAGCAAAGCTGACAGCACTGCGCATATCTAGATAACATTTGGATAGCATGTGCACTCAGCTTCTTTGGACAACCAACTCAAGGTCTCCTTGGGATGTACATTTAGGAATGTACTCACTTTTGTTGCCAGTGATTTTGACATTAATGGCCGTATTTAAAGCTGTTTCGAGGGAATTATATATTTACACTGTTATATAAGCTGCACACAGATTCCTTTTCATTGTGTCAAAATGTTATTTTGTCAGTGTTAGCCCATGGAAAATATAATCTTAAATATCTCCAGATATGTGAGGGGTGTACTCACTTTTGTAATAGACCCCCCCCACACACACACACACTTCTATCCTGACTGACTCAACAGATGTTGAGAATCTTGATGTATTTGTTGGTGTTATTTACTGTGATTAGATCCAAGGGCCACCGGCTGGAAAACACCCACAAATAATTAGGGTCCCACCACTGTGTTTAACAGTAGAGATTTTGTTTTTATAGTTTGTGGCATCTCCTTTTAACGCCAAATGAAAAATACATTATTGTGGTAAAACAATTCAACAAATCAGTTCATAGGTCTTCACCAAATGAGCATTTACAAACACCAAGAGGGCTTTTGTGTGCCTTTTCTGATGAAGTGGCATCCTCCTTGGTCTGCATCCATGAAACCCAGCAGTGAGTGTACAGTGTCTGTTGGACTGTCTGCCTTGAGAAACTGCCACCAGAAAAGCCCAGTTTAACCAAGATTGCCTTGGTTGTGATCCTTGGAATCTTTTTCACCTCGCTCCCCATACTGTAGCTATGAATACATTTAGATATGTCCTTACAGCCCATTCCTAACTTGTAAGCAGCCACAACGCACAGCACCAGGTCCTTAGTGAGTTCCTTTGTCTTGGCCATGACTGTCCAACAAACCAACAGAAGAGAGCTGCTGTTTTTATCTGCCGAGTTAATTAAAACAGCTGCTCCCAATTAATAATTTACAATATACTTTGAGAACTTGCAAACTATATGAATAATTTTAGACATCGCACTTAGATTGTATTAACATGTTTCCATGTTGCAAAGTAATTGGTGTACAATTATTAAAATATAAAGGAATATTAATTTTAATATGTTTTAAACTAAAGTATTCATATTGTATGCTTTGAAAATTTAATTGAATAATTTTGGGTATAAAGTTGAATAACGTTGTGTGTTGATTTGATTTACATGAACATTCTAAACAATTAAACATGTGATTTATTCTTCAAAATACATTTGTTTGTAGTAAACACAAGCATTATTATGTATACAAATCATTGAATAACATTGTGCATAGAAAGGGATTTGAAAAGAAAGGAGATATAGAATGGCTGAAAATAAAACCAGACAAACATTAGAAATGTAATTTCACCAATCAATTTTGAATTATACTGTGTACACTGTAAATACACAGCATCACCAGCTTTGATTATTAATTTCATAAATTTTTTAATTATGTGCGATTGGCAGCCAACATGGGCAAAGCATGTTAATTGTGGGGAATTAATTCACTTAAATATCAGATTTTACACTGGTTTGCAGCAAAAACATTTAGAACAGATATGTACACATCTGCATACAACTGTCAAGTCTTATCTAAAATTCTGGGTTGTTTGATAGTATTGTGGCTGCTGTCTGCTGTTTCATAAAAGAGAACAGTCAACTTTGTTGAAGCTGTGGTCGAAGGAGACTACTCATGTTTTCCAACTAGCAAGGAAACTTAATCTGTTTAAAATGTTTACAGATAATTGCACACAAATAACTGCTCAAGTACAAAATTATTTGTGATAAATAATTACCTATGCTTTCTGCCACGTGGCTGATGTGGAGGTTCATCTCGAGGATTCTGAAACATGTCTAAAAATATTGTCTCAAATTTTCGGAAGATTACAGTAGACACCTCGAAATTCCTCTCAAGTTGACTTATACGGGTACAAAAGTCCTCTGTAAGATTTGCCATAGCTGCCCATTTCTTCATCTTGCTAAAAAACTCAATGAGGCTTCAATAAAAATCAGGCATCCGCACATGTAAAAACAAACATAACATAAATTAGTAATATACAATCTACTGTTTTACTAAACAAGTAAAATGTTTCAAAATGCAGGCAACTGACTGACTAAACAGAAGTTTACATAATCCCATGCATAGTCTGAAAACTGGGCAGTTCATAGATTAATGTTATAGTTATAAAGGGTTGTACCGGATATCCGGTTCCGGTTTGCCGGCCAATATTTAAACTATCTGGTCCAATCTGGTTCAGTAGGAAATGACGCCAGCGTGCCGGATATTCAACTGAATAATTTTGGCTCCTTAATCGCCACATAATCAGTTTCATTTCTGTTGGTCCTGTATTTTGTTAAGTTGCTTAATGTAAAATGTGCTATATAAATAAAGACTTTGTTCTTAGACTTAAAAAACGAATTGGTCAGCGCGCTTTAAGCATTTTTTTAAGTGGTTGTGAACAGCGCGCATGGCTGCTCATGTGCACTGGGGTCACATTACTCCACCTCCTCCTTGTTGGCGACATAGCCTTGTTTGCATGGAGTGTTCATCAACCAGCCATCCTCCACTCCATCCATCTAGCGTTGCTTGGCACTCATTGGTGAACAAAACAGTTTTGAAGTCTTCATGTATTGTTTGGCACGCTGGAACCGTTTCTGCTTGTGTGCAGTGGATAGAAGAGGTCGACAGTTTGGCTTACTCACAGCTACAAATCTCGAAAGCATCTTGTTGTTCAGGGGACGTTTGAGGCACCAGCAGCTTCAAAAACTTGTCTGCTGCCTCTTTTCAAATCAATCAAATCAAAGTTTATTTGTCACATACATAGTTATACACAACCGGCAGTGAAATGCTTTGTAACTACTCCATCCCAACACTCGAAATTAGGTTTTACAAGCTAAAAATAGATTATAATTGAAAACAACAATTGTAAACATTAATTTAAACTACAATTGAATAAGTAAAAAAAGTATGAAGAGGCAAAAGAAAGTAATTTATACAAGTAGGATAAGCTCTGTGAAAGTAACCAATCTCGAAAGTAACAAATCTCGAAAGTAACCTGCATCTTGTTGTTCAGGGGACGTTTGAGGCACCAGCTGCTTCAAAAACTTGTCTGCTGCCTCTTTTCAAATCAATCAAATCAAAGTTTATTTGTCACATACATAGTTATACACA
>JAOUQU010408523.1:0-11667 GCA_028566735.1 Ammoglanis amapaensis
ATATAAACAGAGACAGAGAGAAGGAGACTTAACATAATATTTACAACATAAGTCTTATTGCCATTGTAAGGTGATATAATATTGGTCTTATTCAATGTGACTTATAACGCTGGTTTGTATTCACTTATTTATTTGTTTTATTATTAGTTGATATTTTACAATACAATTTCTTAGAATGTGATTGGACCTCCAGTTTGTTTTCGCGGTTAAAGTATATCTATTTGTAATGTCTGTTGGAGACTCTGCAATCACTGCTGATTTTAAATGCTAATCTCGGAACATAGTGTTGTTATAACTTTATATCATAGGCATCTGTAAACGAGTGGCTTATATCTTAGAGAGAGTAGACCTGGATGTTCTCCTGGGGCAGATCACACCATCCTGAATATAATTGGGAAAGTCGAGAACAAAGTAAACAAGCTTAGGCAGGCATGTATATATGTGCCAAAATAGCTCACTTTGCAAGGGCAATCTCAAGCCTACATATATTTACTATCCAGCATATACTGGGTCATCATGATGATAGAGTAAACAAAACAGGAAAAGTAGTTGTTCTAGATTAGTATGCCTTCAAATTGGCTTGTGTATGAGCCTATTGTTACAAATAGTTGATGTGTGAAACTTGTCAAAGGTGATATAAAATCTTTCAATATGGCTAATATCAACGTGTGAATTGTGCTCGGCAACTTGCACCTGGTGGATGGTATGTGTTAGCTATGTGTGAAAATGACAATGAAAAACAAAAAAAAAGGGGAAAATCTTTTTTCACTTCAAGGCTACTTAAATTGGAACGCCATATGCAGCTATACCAAACACAGTAAATGTGTTTAATATTAAAATAACATGTAAATACTAAATCTAAATCTGTTTAGACAAAAAAAATGCTGGAATTTCAAAAGAAGTATTTAGAATACTATTTATTTTCACCACGGTACTTTTACAGACTTTTCCTTGGCATTTAACTCAATCTGTGAAGTGAAACACACATCTACACACACTGGTGAATAGCCACTAGGGTGCAGCAGTGAGCTCAAGTGCCTAGCACTGGGCAGCCCTAGTCACACCTGACGAGCAGTTTGCTCAAAGGCATTAATGACCTGTCAACTCTCAGAATCGAAGCGACAAGATTCTGATCACAAGTACAGTTCTCTAAACACCAGACAATGGCTCCAAAGCTGTTCACACTGAACTCACACTATGTTTTAGTAAATTATTTTAGTAAATTATTTCTTTGGAAGCCTCACAAAGCCAAATTGTAAAGTGAGCATACATTTGAAACGTTTAGTGTGTATTGTATTCTAAATGCGTTTGCATTTAATGACGTTACTAAACGAATTCAGGAATTAATCAACCAAAGTAGAACTGCAAGTAGCCTCCACAGTATAGGAAAACGGAAATATTAAGCGTTATGTCATTTTTTTAGTACTTTAAGCCGATTTAAAACACTAGAAGGAAGGGTTGAGGAAGGGTTAATGTGTCCACTTACTACCACGTGAACGCTGCAATAACGCGCGTTCTTTTTTTTTACAGAATGCGTGCGCTTCAGACGCCATAAAAAAACAGCCGAATCCTGACCCAATCGGCTTGCCATAAAGGACGTGACGCGTCTGTCTACAAAAAGCACAAACAGTGGAGCTAAAACGGCGTGCAAATAATTTCACGAGCGAGACCCTGAACTTAAGGAACAAAGAAACGAGTGGGACTTGATAATAACCGGGTGAGAGACGCTTGTGTGGAATGTGGACGTTCCGCTTTTGTTGAGAGGAGCGTGACATGGACCGTCTTTGACGCGGATGTACATTTAGTTTGAAGCGCTTTTAGAGCAGGCATGTAGACGTTAGATTCGAGTAAATATGAACGTACTAGCAGTAGGAAACCCTGTGTGTCTAGCGTGACGTGGGTTAATCCGAGCAGCTGCAGGCGGACTTGTTATATTGAATATTGATGCAAAATCAAACCAAATCTCGTTTTGTTGGTGACCTCTTAGAATGAAAGACCCATCACAAAGCATCGTGTAAAACGTAAAAATAAAAGTAAGATGGCTAAATAAGGATCCAGTGTAGCTGAGTGGCTAACTGTGTGCCTTCTCCGGGATGTGTTTGTTTGCTAAAATGTGGGTCAGCAGATTATGTTGATGGGAAGTCCGCCAGCCTTGGTCGAGCAAATATAGTTCAATATTTTCCACGTGGTCAGGATTAGACAAGAACAGGTACAGCCTGGTTTAACTCACCGTTGTATTTTGTGCTATTGAACAAACTTATCGGTCTGTTGTGAGTCTGGTTGGTTTCGTTGGCACGTTAGCGACTTTAAATAAAAACCAAAATAATAAAAATACAAAATAAAAAGCATATTTTACAATTCTGCTTCCTTTAGCATGGCAGATTACCTGATAAGTGGAGGGACCGGATATGTTCCCGAGGATGGCATGTCGGCCCAGCAGCTTTTTTCCATTGGGGATGGACTCACCTACAAGTAAGTTAGCTGTGTATGTCTATAGTGATGTTTTGCTCTGCGTCGGCGTGCGTAACGGGCTGCCACGTTGCGTTTCCAGCAGGTCAGACATGCGGTCTGTCCGAGATGGTCTCACAGCAGAAGAGCTGTGCTCTAAAGCCGATGGTATGACATACAAGTGAGTAAAACTTCATCTTTGTCTCTGTCGTGTGGGGACAACATAATAAGCATAACTTGGAACTCCCCAAGACTGGAAGTAACTATGGCACATGGAAATACTGACCTAAATAAGCTTGGGTCAGTTTCACTGTACATAGCTGTGCAAAGAACACCTTCACTGTACATGACATACTTTGCTCTTATAGAGACGTTCACACCTCTCTAAGATAAGTCCATTCACTTGGTTCAGTGTTTTGAAAAATGTGCATTTTATTTCTTTCACTGATTGACACGACAAACTATAGTGTGGTATAGTGACGTATAGTGATAAGGATCCCAATGTTAAAATATAAATGTCAGTATATAGTAGGGTCGCACCGGTTCCGGTTTGCCGGATATCTGGTCAATGTTTATCTAACCGGTCCAATCCGGTTCCGGACGGTAATGAAGCCACCATGGCAGATATTCAGCTGGATAATTTTGGGTCGTTAATGATCACGTGATCAGTTCAGTTTCTGTTCATGGGTTTAAGTATAGGTTGGTCCTGTATTTTGTAAAGTCGATTTGCAACAATTTCTATTTTAAAAATCGCTATATAAAGTTGACTTGACTTTCTGTACAAAATACGAATTGGTTGGTATATTTAAAGCTTTTTTATAAATGTTATGGCTGCTCATGCGCACTGGGTCCGCATCTTCAAAAAGTGCAGGTGAGATGTGCAGAAACATGGAAATAAACCACAGAAGCTACAAAATGCAGGGAAAGAGATTAAAATGTTTGTTCTCCTTGTGTTCTATTTATTGTGCGCCAGTAAGACATGCATACACTTACACACACTCGCGCGTGTGCATTAAACTTTAACATTAAACTGCAGGAATGTGTGTGTGCCACTGTTGCAACTTTTTAGTAAGAAAGGTAGTTATTTACTGTCCTAAAAGTCGAGGCTAGTAGTCGCTAAATGATGTCATCGCCTTGTTTGCATAATGATGGCATATTAAAGCCACTTAATTTAAGTAAAGTTTCACCTGCAAGTGTAACTGCACATCAAGCAAATTGTTCTCTGCTCGTTTTTGCTCTTTTTTTTGGACAAAAGGGAATGAATTGTTCACTCTGTTTTGTTTTTCTTGTATTTCAGTTATGATATATTATACACAATAAAAAGTAGTAATACCCCCAGTCCTTGCATGTTGACAACACATTTATGGAATTTGTTAGTAATAGTAAACAAATACTTGTACAAAGTAATCTAAACAAAGAATTCTCACAGCAACATTAAGATGACTTTAAGAAAGTAACTTTATGAACCTAATCATTGGAAGTTGCATTTACAACTGAAACTGAACTGTGATTTACTGATTCTTGTTTAGATACTAGTTCTGTTTTGGTAGGCGGTTTGTCGCCTATTTTGAATTCTCCTTTGCTGCTACAGTATAATGAGATGCTATTGCAAGATAGATCTGAGCATCAACTATCCGATTCCGGTTCTGACAGGATAGTGCTTTAGATAGCTGGTGCTTTACGGTTCTGGACGGATATTTAAAATTTACTATCCGACGCAATCCTAGTGAATAGTGGGCTGAACCAGAATTTGTTCTAATAAAGGACTGTCTATACATTTTTTAAAGTTCATTGGGAACAGAAGGCTGTGGAGCCTTTGTTTGATTCATAATAAACTTCATGTGGGCAAATTTGCATTGAGTGTGTGTGCACACGCACATTAATGAGCTCACACTTATGCAAGTTTCTTACGGTATTTGAAGGTTCTTGCCAGTTGCGAATATGACTTCTGCAAGTGTCAATTCTCTCATTTATTGATCATCGAAGTGATGTGGAATTTTGCAAGAGGAAACTTATATTTTGTCTTGTACCACCACAAAAGTACGTTTTTTTACTGTTTTTCAGTTAAAAAGTCTAACTTTAAGGTAAATCAATCAATATTCTGCAGGAATGCGTACCTTAATTTATATCTTGTTTTTATTCAATCAGTTCACTTTCACATGTCAATTTTCCCGCTGATTCTTCGTGCCCAAATGTATGTAAAGATAAACGAATTCCACCTTGATGCAAAGACTAAATTTAGTATATATATTAGTTTTATTTTAAGTAATTTTCAGAATGTGTATGTTTAGATTTAGTGCATTCGGAGTAATACTTTGAGGTGTGCTGTGTCTCCTGTCGGAGTGGAAGGATCTGATGAATAGTCGGGGATTGCGAAATTCTTCATTTGCTTATTTCTTTATTTTTTGCTCTAACATTGGGTGGGGTCCCATAATGATATGTATAACCATCTAGACCATGGCTTTAAATGTTGGCTGCCTATGTAAGATAATGATTGTTTAAGCAGCTTTTATGATACTTGATGATACCATGATACTTTTTAATCATTTTATGGTGGAATAGTAGCTTGTTGTCTCATAAATTAACAATCTATTTGTAATGTACCATGCACCTGTGTATGCAGTTAAAATGAGCAACAGACAATTTGTTATTAACAAACAACTGGTCACTTTTTTCATGACATTAACTTGAGCAGCTTAGTTCAGTTGAGCAGTTTAGTTCAGTTAGAATGAACTATTATACTATGTTGTAAGGTAATGTTTGAAAATGGGAGCTATCAGAGAATTAAGGTTTTGTTTTATAAAAAGTCAGCCATTGACAAAGTTCAATCTAATACAAAAATGGTGGTGGAGCTTTGCTTATAAAAAAGCAATTGAAACCGACTGCAGACTCTGGTAGTTCTGATAAAACTTATATTCTGCTGCTTAAACCAACTCGCAGTTATTCAAGCCTGCTGTTTACCCTTTAGCTGGGTGCTATTTTGGAGATTTTCAGGGATCCAGACAGTGTTAAATACCACCTGGTGTTTTTTTTCCAGACACTTCCCACCCTGTTTCAGTGTAGGAATGCAGACACCAAATTAAATCTGTTCGTCACTAGCAGAAAAAGAGAAACATCACTGCTGCATTTGTTTGGGAAGTATTGCTGATCTTTGGTTTGTCACATGGAACAAAAACACACTTATTCTGCTCTTTCTTATTTGCCAAACCACGTATTTGGTTAAGAAATAGTCATGTGTTTTTACATGTTGACTTTCAGTGGGTTTTCAAATGCTTGTAAGTTGGCGTGATATTGAGGCCATGACTATATGGAACATCACTGTTTTTGTTCACGGCCAATATTAAGATAAATGTGAATGTTTGCGACAAAGTGCTTATTGCCACCTTTTTTTTAGATATAAACGCAGAATCACATTGACTGTTCAGGATCTTGATTGTGAGGATTATGTGATTGTGAGATTTGTGTTAAACAGATACATAAGTTTATCTTTAATCTTCGTAAACTGTAAAAAAACAAAACAAAAAAAAACATTGCATTAATTTAGATATTGGCTGGGTTTCATAATGTGCATGCATCCCATTCATTTTCTTTTTTTACCTGATTGGTAATTATACTATATCTATAAGGTTATAAAACTAAAATATTTAAGACCAAGTTACAGTTTCCAATTTATGCAGGTTCTTTTTTTAACATTCAGCTGTAGATGAGCAAAATAAATAGAATGAAATTAAAATTGAATCAAACTAAACTTTTAGCTTGGATTAATTAATAATGCCCAAATAAGTTGTTTTCCTGCCATGCACATAAACAGCTGTGCAGTTAAACACGAGTAAATGCAGAGCAAAATTAACAAAAAGCTCACTTGCTTTTAAAAAATTTGTATTTGGAAAATAATTAATCTTTACTACATTAAACTATAAAATTAATTCTACAGTCGGTGTCTCTTGGTGATTAATTATAAGAAACTAATGTTAACATTATCGGTGAACTTGATATGACCAACTTAATGTTCAATTGTTTCAGTACTTTTTTGTACATGCTGTTCTCTAGCAAGGAGATTAACTCTTAATCACATATGTTTTTTTGATCCATGCCTCGACCAAAAAATGTCCTGGTTCTGTTAGAAATTGGCGTTTAAACTCATAATGCTGATTTAACATCAGGGGACCAAAAACAACAGTGCAGCCAATGTTTCATTGCAACCTCCTTGCAGTTCGTGTAGCCAAATCCACTTGGATTCATTTGTTGTTCAATACTTTGACACTGTACGTTGCACACACGTTTAATGCTTGTGTATTCAATGTTATATAATGTAAAAATAAATGTTGTTAATTTGCTTAGCTAAATGTACAGACCCATATTACCAGAAATGTTTTTACCATTTTCTAAACAAAGACATCTCAAACAGGTTTCTGCCTTTATCATGACCCAAATTTGTTAAATGTAAAGTAATTAAGAAATGGGTGTTGGCAACACACAAAGCTGGGGCACAACGGTAGGTTTACCTAAAGGTCAATGTTTTTAATAAATACTTTGAAATTGATTTGGAATTGAAGGCATTGTTGCGGTTGTACATTTTGTTTTTTCCTCTACATTGTGAAAGACCTAAATTATTCTTTAAGAAAATTAAGGTCAAACTTCATGACATTCATCAGCTAAAACAATAAATTGTAAACCACGTCTTATTATGAAGAACCCATACCATTGGTGGATGCTCCTTTATCTCTTTAGCCATTAATAAGTGGCTTAAACCCTAATGCAGATTTTTTTCAACTGTTTGGACAAGTAATGCAACTATGTCTATAAAACATTATCTCATGACTGAGAAAGATTAAATGTAGGTAATTTAAAAACCTAAAACATTTCTGTTTTTTTGGGTCAATATCTGCAAAAGTATGCCACTGTAAATAAACATTCATAACCAAATAAAGTGCAGGAATGGTAAAGGAATATGATGTTGTTCTCTGTGTTACAGTGATTTCCTGATTCTGCCTGGCTTTATTGACTTTACGTCAGATGAAGTTGTAAGTTAATCTTTCATTTCATCTATTTTGTTACACGGGTTTCAGATTTGTATTGCCAGCCCATGTGCTTACAGTGGATGTAAAATCGATAAAGTTGGAGCATTTCTAGTCTTATGGCTAAATTTATTAGGGTGACTAAAGGTTAGTATTATTTACTGAATTTTAAATTTCAGCATTTAGGAGACGCCATTATCCAAAGCAACTTACAATTACATTTTGAGCAATGGTCTTGCTGAGGGATGCAACAGTGGTAACTTGGTGAAAGTTATTACATTATTTTATTACATCACTGCATTGTTTAAGGTAGTGCATCTGGGTTCTGGTGTGGCAAATCTAAAACATTAAACCTAAAAATGGCCCAATGAACTAGTACAATGGGTGACTCTGGCCAGACAGTACCTTCATCAAAAATGCTTGATTATGACATGCTTTTGTTGTAGCCAGAAATGGAGAGTAACTAATTGTTTACACGCATTACTGTAATTAAGAATAATATATTGTAATTTTATGATTTTAATGTTTTTAAATTAACTAATCCCCCTTTAAATGATGGGAAAAGACATTACTGATGGTCATAAAAGTGCTTATTAAGTTTCCATGAATGCTATAATTAAATCTTTTTTTAGCAATCATACAAAATTCACTAAATATGAAGAATGAGTTAAGATAAAGATAATGAACGACCGATCATAACTGTTTCTCGAGCGCAAATGACACTGGGTCTGGGTGTGGCTGATTTGGTGACATTCGCTATCCAAAATTTTTGTTGCTATCTGGGGCAAATTTTGTGACATTCTTAATCGTTCGCTAATCTAGGTTTCCATGTAGTTTTATATACAATCAGGATTTTTATGTACTTTTCTGTCCAAAATTGCATTAATTCTTCCACAAGATCTGATTAATGATTTAGAGCTCTGTGTTAAGTCTTCTGCAGCAGATCCCAAAGATTCTTAATAGGGTTATGATCTGGACTTTTATCACCAATCCATGTGATGAAATGATTTCACGTGTGCTCTGAACTGCTCTTTCACAATTTGAGCCTGATTAATCCTGGCATTGTCATCCGGGTATAAATCCATTAATGGAATAACCCGTTTGCACCATATATTGTATTCTAGTCCGTTGACTTCATTCTTTGGTTAAGTAATGTTGCTGAACCTCAAGCTGACCAACTTCAGCAACCCTTATCATATGCGCCCATCACTGTGGAACAGGGTCAATTTGGACTGATCAAACCACATGATTATCTTCTATTGTGCCAGAGTCCATTTTCAGAAAACCAGAAACCGTTTTTAAAAGTGGTTTTGTTAGGCTACACATGTTCATTCAGTCCCAATCCCCTGAATTTCCTTCACATTGTGCATGTGGAATTGCTCTTACTTTTTTCTGAGTTTTACTGGTTTTATTTTACCAAACATTTATGTGATGGGTCATCACAATCATTCAAGATTTATTTTCCTAGTTGTTTCAATAACCTTGATGCTTGCCAACAATTGAACATAACCACCCATGCAGTATTTATCCAATCGGAGGTTCTTGTATACTGCTTAGTTAAATTCAGGTGGTGACCTTTGTTGGCCAGGCAGTTTATATTTTGGGTTGGTCATGCTGAAAAGTGAAGTTCCTCCTCAGCCTGGACTGTTAGTAGCAAAAATTAAAAAAGGAACTGTTCATGATTTCCTCTAATATAGAAGATTGCTTTACATGTCACACACTTCTCAAACTCCTGCAGCTACTTTAATGATACTGTTGATTTGACCTCCCTGTTGACCACCCAGTCTACATTTTCCGCTTGTCTTGTAATTGATTGTGCAGGGATATCCAGTTTTTGCTAATGTTACTTTTTTGTTTATATATTGATGAATGTGTAGTGCCTTTTGTACCCCTCTTCTGAAAAGTAGTTTTGAGTTTTTAAGTGCCTTGTGGACCATGACTGAGTCTTTTAATATGTGACAAGTGTGTGCTGTATACTATCGATCATGTAGTGGTTAATTCAACACAACAATTTTTCTTGTCACACACTTCCGTGTGTGTGCTCTCTTATTGCGTTTCTTTCCCTGGAAGTGCCAAGTTTTTTTTACAGTTCGTGTAGAAGACATGAATAATGTTAACTGGATATAAATGGTGTGGATTTTTCTATCATCTGGTATGATTTTTACATCAGCATAAATGCTGTTAACTTTGTCAAGGAACAAGCTACTTCTGTTAATTGTTCGCACTGAGACACATTGAGAAATGGCAATATTATTTTTATTAACTCTGTTTTTTTATACTACCCCAACAATATTGCTATTTTAATTTCCAAAAGCTCATAGGTGTTTTTAAGTACATTTTACATAAAGTTGATTTAACTTTTCAACTAAGAAATTTCTTACTAGTTGGGCTCTTTAATTTACCACCCTGATACACTAGATTGCCAAAAGTGTTCATCAGACAGTATGTTTTTACAAACATTTGTGTCGCTCTCAGGATCTCAATGAATTCCAGCGTGGAACTGTGATAAGATTCCACCTGACATAGATGACAGAATCTGGTGTGTGTGTGTGTGAGGATGACTGGCTTGACCTCAACCCAATAGAACGAACCTTTGGGATGAATTAGAACAGAGACTGAGAGCCATGTCTTCCCGTACCAACATCGGTGCATGACCTTAGAAATGCACTTATGTAAGAAGGGTGAAAAATATTCATAAACAAACTCCTGAACCTTGTGGACAGCCTTCCCAGAAGAGTTGAAGCTATTCTAGCTGTAAAGGGTAGACTAATGTCATATTGAACCTTCTTGATTAAGAATGGGATGTGATTTAAGCTCAAATGTGAGTCAAAGCAGGTGAGCAAATACTTATGGCAATATAGTGTAGTTACTGATTGTCACCAATGTAATTTAGACTTTTATGCAGAACATCCGGCTTTAGACTTCTTAATTTCATGTTTAGTGTTCTGTTGTATTTTGTCATCTGGCTAGTATTTTTTGTACAAACCTATATATGTATATGTATTCATTATGTCATGAATAAATTGGCACTCTACAATGCTGCTGCCGATAGTTATATCCACATTACCCTGCATTGAGCAATGGCATTAATTATTAAAATTGGATACAAATCAACCATGCAAATTATGGTTTAGCTTGCTTTCCTTTTTCAGACTTTACCGTCTGTGCTAGTGGGACTTTAGCGTGTTTTGAGAAATTTAACTGAACATGGCAGGTGCTTATAAGAGATGTTTAGTATTTCCGAGCTTATCTGAGTGAGAGGAACTGTTCTCAAAACCCCAATGGACACTGAAGGTCAGCAGTGATATTTTTTTGAGCATTGAGATGTGTAATTTTTATGCATTCCCCTATCTAAAAATATAATTAGTGGTATTTAAATTTGCCCCATCTTTTTAACCCTGTAGTACACTTGGTCAGCATGTTACTTTTCTGTAGTTTGGAACTAAATATAGATATAATCAGCCACACAGTCCATCCTATCTGAACTGATCAACAATATTTTAAGGTTTTAAATGCTTTTGTACAAATTTGTTGTTTTTAATTAAATGCTATTCAGAAGTCAGTAGTGCAACTCCGTTGAAGTTCTTTGCAAATTAGTGCTGTCATTTTTTGAGCTGTCCTTGGGCTTAGCTATGGGTGGAGATGACCCAAGGTTTGAGTGCCATCTGCTGTTTTAATGCAAATGCTTGATTCATTTTAGGTCATTTGGGAGCTTCAATTATATTGAATTAAGCCAGTGAATCTCTGGTTTGTTTAGCTTATTTGTTTGTTAATATTTATTTGGTTATATGCAGAAACTATAATATACTGTACATGTAACACTTCTGATTTCAAAAAAATACACTTAGCAATTAATTGACTGTGCTATGTGCATCATAACATGTTTCCTACTTTTATAACATTAACGTGGCTTCTGTAATAGCTAATAAAATTTGGTGATGAATATTTACAAGCCAAATTTTTTATGAGACAGATGTTAAATTAAGATTGTATAATCACCTCTAAACCATACAAAACAGTCTGGTTATTCCAGCTTTATAATTTACTAAAAGCAACATTTTGTATTAAGTGTGTATCATTAAATTTCATATATATATATATATATATATATATATATATATATATATTAGGGCTGTCCACAACCAAGGATTTTGTTGGTCGTCATTTACTCCAACTAATCGACTAATAGTCGACTAAAAAT
>JAOUQU010408534.1:0-11667 GCA_028566735.1 Ammoglanis amapaensis
GTTTGTCTGTCTGGGCTCCCGAACCCCCCCCCCCCCCCCCCCGAGTCGAGGGGTTCGTCTGAACAGCAAACGAGCCGTCGAGGATGTTTGTGCGTCTGTGAAAAGCCGTGAACAACAAATGTAAACAAAAGATTCTGACAACACAAATGATGAACCCCGTCACAAAGCTTCTGCATCTCCTGATGTGCACCTCACATGTTGCATCAATAAAGGGATCAATAAAGTTTTATTAATCTTCTATCTATCAATCTGTAGCCTGGCTTGTAATGAAAGACTTTTGATTCCTGAATGTGATGCTCACCTGAGGACCAATGAAGACACGGTACTTATTATCAGGGCTGTCTCCTCCAATCAGAAAAGAGTTCGGTCCGATTTGCTGGAGCAGATACAGACGAGCCCTCATGACCTTGTTTACTCGGCGACTGGTCTCTTCCGGACTGTAAGGAGAGAAGCCGTCGGGTGACGGAGCTCGCCGAGGGGGTGTTACCCTTCCGCTCTGAAACTACACAAACCAAAGATTGAGAAATATTGATGATGATGATGATGATAATAATGTGTTTATTAGACAAGCAGGCTCACAGGAACTGGGGATGCCCTCTTCCGGCGTACACCCGGAGACTCTGGTTTGGCACTTGTTCTTGCTGATGAGAACGTGGAGGAGCTGGAGGATGAGGATGATGGACCCGGTGAGGGGCTGCGTCGTCCCTTACTCTGAGAGGAAGACGAGCTGGCATGGTCACTGCCGATGTCCGCTGCTGGACGACCAACTTCACTGCTGTCTGGTCGTAATGGGATCGGCTTCACAACCTAAGTAAAGGATTAACACTGTTACTACAATCTCTAGATATCTGGAGCCATGCTGACTGGAGTGCATCTTATAGTTTCTGGATAATCCAGACAGCAGATATGATTATTTACGTGTTCCCACAGATGCTCGATGCTCCCACAGATGCTTGGGTTCATGACTGGTCGTTCGACTAGTAAAACTCACCACTGGTCCTCTTCTGTTCCTCCTTTCCAGCCATTCGTGTTTCCAGGTGGGCATGCACGTGGCCTTGAGCTTCTCCCGGATCATTCGCTCCTCGGGCCGGTCCTCGATCTTCTGCAGCCCTCGCAGCGTCTCCTTGTTCTCCATGTCTCGGCTAGAATCGGAGGAACACAAACCGATTAAGACCTGAATGCAGAAAGAATTGTAACTCACTGTTCTGTGTTCACAATGCACATAATTTTTTCTCCCAGCAGCCTCTGCAGATTGAATTATATATTGATTAATATCCCTAGTATGTATATATACGTGTGTATGTGTGTGTGTGTGTGTGTTTGCGTGCGTTTACATCCATGTATACAGTTTAATATTTGTATAATTGTCTCCATACCACGAATAGCTTTTTATACAATACATTTTATTTATAACTCATTACGTTCTCGTGCACATATTTTCAGTTTTGCACAACCTTTGTGCACGCCAGCAAGAATAAAGAAAAAGAAAAAGTAACCAACAAAATAACAATAACTGTTATAAAAAACGATCCCGGGAGAAAGAAACGCTGAAACGGTTAACTTTTAATAATGTGAAAGTGGTAATAGTACATGGAAGATTACTGTGGATACAAATCTCAATTGCAGGCTTTAAATCTCATTAAACTGATTATGTTTGACAAGCTAGTGGTGGGAAAAACCCCGGTCAGCCTGCCATGTCGGAAAGGGTTGAGAAGCTTAACGCGGGGGAGGGAAAGATGAAAAACCTTACCACCCGTTTGGCTCCGAATGCCCACATGTTAAAGGGAGGTCAGGAACAAGGGCAGAGCAGCTGTGGCCGGTTTCCATCTTTAATTAAAAGTTAAAGCAGTGGTGTGTGCCCCTTTGGCGATTTTCGGTTACACAGTGAGGGGTAGTGTAACAATTATAAACCAGGGAACAGGAAACTGAAGACTTCCTTTACTCAACCCAGCCTCAGCAAGACGTGAGAGAGAAGTGCAAAAACATTCATGCAACAGGAACTACAACTGTTCGAAACTTAAATACATATAGAGAAAGAGATGAAAATACTTTAAAAGTTGTCTGACTGGTGTGTGTGTGTGTGTGTGTGTGTGTGTGTGTGTGTTAATATCTGTAAAAAATTTGTAAAACTTTTATCCTAATTTGTAGATTTATGTTAAGCGTTGCTAAAACAAATGTTCATATTTGTCATGCCAATAAAGTTATGTGTGTATGTGTGTGTGTGTGTGTGTGGGTGGGTGTGTGTGTACACACGTGCACTTTTTCTAATGTCTTTCAGTAAATTATAGTCATCACTTTATGTTTTAAATCCTTTAAATAACGAATATGATGTCAGAATCTTTTGAGTACATCGTTTCCGTAATTCATCCATCGCTATAAAAATTCGAATTAAGACATTTTTTCAAATAAAATTACCTTTTGTTTGATAAAATGGTTTTACAAAATCATTTAAAAAAATATTAACAAGAGTAGAAATAAAGAGTGAATTCAAAACATTTAAAATTAATTTATTCTTTCAAAACATGACAATTGCATCACATGTATAACCCCTTTATTACCGAGGCTTTTCAATCAGTCATTATTATTTCTTAAAAAAACTTCATAGTAAATATTATATACATTTAAATACCAACTTTGTATTCATCTAAAAGGTTTTCTTCATAAATTAGAGTAATCGATGTACTACACGCGTGTACTATGGCTTCTTGGTCGAAAACTCCACCCACACTAATTCTCAGTCCGGTCTTTTCCCATCTAGCAGACTTGTGTCCAGCTGCAGACACTTTCAACTGTACCTGCCGACATCAAGATTCTTCAGACTTGATGTCTTTTTATTTCTGAAAATGTTGAAAACTAGAGCAAAATTTTGGATTAACCTTAAAAGAATAATCGATTCTTGCTGAATCATTCCTCTGCCCCTACTAAACAGGTTCCAGCACGACCAGAGGTAACTAGAGTACAGAACACAAACAAACACGCGATAGGCACGTAACACTCCGACTCCCTCTAGAGAGCGAACGTGGCTCCCTGGAGTCCGACTCCGGCATAACGAAACCAGATAGTGAGAGTTTATCATCTCTACCCTGAAAGACAAAGTTTGTGGTGACCGGCCCTTGCCTCTCGGATGACAACGATCCCACACTGCCATGGGCCGGGCACAAAGAGGCATTGTGGGCCATTGCAGGTGGGAATCCGTTCCGAATCCGAAGTGAAGAGCGCACTTCACGGTCCGACCGGACTCACCCGAACATGCACACATGTGCACACTTTAAACACACATGCTCGTTATCGCATACGAGCCCTTAAGTGCACACACCCTTTTCTCATGGTCCGTACCATTCCCAGCTCTCGGGTTACGGTCCAGACAATCGCCGGCTCTCTGCTGGAGGCGACGTTGAAGCCGGAGCTCCCCTTATAATACGGCGGGAGCTCCTGGCTCTGAGAAGGACTCTGCAGTCCCACACACTCGACAAAAAGGCTCCGAACACACAAGTACAAGAAGCTTAATGACGAGCAAACAAAGTCAAGCGCACAATATGGGTCAACAAAGACACAAAGGGAGGCATTGTGAAAATCAGAAACTATAACCTCCTATTAGAAAAGCACAGAATTTGCCTGACGAGTCCTGAAATCCTGCAGGACAAAGGAAGCAGGTGTGTTGTGAAATGTGAGTCAAAGAAAGCTGGAATGACAAGTAGGTGTAGTGTAAATCTGAGCTCCGATTATAAAACACTGCATATTTAACCTTGTCTGTAGACCAAGAAACATTCTTAATTAGTTTAGCAGAAGATGCCAGAAACATGTTTTTGTATTGTTTACCTGAACGGTGTAAAAAAACATGAGTGCAAACATTCACTCACCTTTGGTAAAGAATCGAAGCGCACTGAACAACTTCAAACAATTATTAGATGACACATTTATCCAAATCGACTTACAATTACACTGGAACATCATTTTGACTCATTCGACTCATTTGAAGTTTAATGGCTTTGCTCAGGGGCCCAACGGTGATCTCAAGCCCAGTACCTTTAATCACTAAGCCATCGCTGCTTAGTGTTCTTGAACAATCATTAACCTGCTTTCCATACAAACATCACACGTTTCATACACGTGTATGAAGAAAAATGTGGCGTCTCGATCCACTACAGTTCTGCAAAAGAACCCTTTAGATCACATGACCACGCACGACAAAGAAACGACCAAGATGGAGAGGTTTTTTTTCTTATTTATGTTGGCTTTAAATGTAAATCATACATGCAAACTGGCGTGCGACTGACTCAAGAATCATCAATACTCAAGAAGAATCAAATGAACCGATTCCGTTAACTTAACTAATATTAACCCGGTTCATTAAACTGAATCAGAAGGAGCACCACTAGCACAATGGCTCCTGCTCGAGGAGCTGTGCATGTACGTTTGAGCTTTCCAATTGTGTTTTTTAATGTGCATTTTCAAAAATCGTCAAAAACCGGTTATTGTTTACCTCGACCGTCTACAATGGGTGCCAACGGAACATTAATTCCAACTAACATTAACGCAAGTGACTATGGAGTTCAGAGTTCACAGGACAGGTTGAGCATTTGACACACACAATCTTGGCGGTTCTCGGTTTCTCAAACTCGGCACAGACCGTCCAGATTGGGGATCAAACTTTGGACCTTTGTGCCTTGAGACACTGTCGAGATTTCTTTTAAACACTGATGCTGCAGAATCTACGGCTGGCATGTTGCACCACTCACCCAGTGAACTTCGCGCCCTTGTGGCGGTAGATTGGCTTACACAAAAGTCTGCAGGAAGTTACTTCGTGTTGACCATGCCTAAAAGAAGAAATTATTTATATTGAGGAACGGGTGTCACATTACCTCCAAAAATAAAAGCTATTTGCAGAGTTCGGCCATCGTGTGAAGGCCATTTAGAGCTGCGAGTTGTTCAGCCCGACTTTACCCACTAAGCACACACCACACGGTCACTTCACAAATAGCCCGCTCCTTAAACCTGCAATAACCGGACTTATTTTTAAACTTATTTTTTATAGAAAATGTATTTTTATTGTGGTTTCATTACTTACAAATGACACCATTTTTTGGTTATAAACAATTTGAATAAAACTTGTGACATCACAAAGTGTCCTTAACTCTCAATGATCATCTAATTCTAATCTAATGTGCATCACAAACATCAGCTAGACAGACCGGGAGTGACTCGGTAAGTTCCTGGTCGACAGCCACAGGTATCTGGGGCCATGCTGACTGCAGTATATCACAGCTGCTACACAGTTGTGGTGGAGAATAAATAGAGTGCAGACAATAATTAGTAAATAAATAGTCCGAGAGATGCTCGATTTGTTTCAAGTCTATAGCGCGAGACTTGGGGCTGGGGTGGTAGTCTTGGTGATGCCCCGGTGCAAGACATTTCTAGCCATGTGACACGTTGTACAGTCGCCTCAGGGTAAGATGATCATCATGTATGTCATTCATCCTCAAATCGGTTCACAGTGTCTGCCACACCCATCATTACATGGTCATAATAATGTGGCACGAGAGTGCACAGATTCCATTCCAGGAGTTTCGGGAGCTGGTGCAGGTTTGAGCCCACTAACCAATCCAAGCGTCCCACTGCTCCAGGACTGGAGGATGGAATGTGGAAAGATTCCTGCATCGCAATGGGCTGCATTGACCCCACCGGGACAACATGACCCCCAGCTGCAACATCATTCAGACCCCCTGCAGTTCCCTTACCCTGTAAAGCCAATCGCCAAACCACGTCTTTGGAATTGTTTTTCCATTTGAACTGAGTTTAGACCACATTTGTAGTTACTGTTTTTTTCTATATATTTGCATTCAACCCACAATGCAATGCGATTCAATTCATGATGCTGGGCTGTTCATGTTTTTTTCTAAACAAAAGCAAACTGACATGCAGTATTGTATAAATTTAGTATATGTCTTTGTGATCGTTTCGAATGAAGCTGAATTTGGCAAATTGGTGAATAGCAGCTACACCCTCTATTGGTTGAAGTGAATATTGATTTGAATTGTGTGCCTCGTGTAAATCGATTCCTGAATTGATTTGAGATGAATCATTACATCCTTAATAATAAGATCAAACTGGTCATTATCTTTCAATCCATATCCACCAGGTAGATGTCAATATTTAAAACAATTATACTTTTGAACTTAATGTTTCACAACTGCAGCATTGGAGAGTAAACGTGTATTAACATTTAATCTGGGTGATCTTTACTAAACCTTTCCCTCAGATTCCAGTCAGTCCATTACCCAAACGTCTCAGCTGTTTACTAAGGTTGCCACCATGGAAGCAAATAAACGTTGTATGGTGAAATCACTCGTGCGACAGGACACGTGGAACCGGGCTACTGTGAGGTCACATGGTGCTACATGACCACCTCTTGCAATACTCACTGTTCCGGCATCAAGGCAATTGAGCCAGAAGAGCTGATGAGTAGGCAGTCCATTAATGGCCTACTTACTAGCAAGTGTGCTGGAAGTGGAGCATGGCCTCCTGAGAGGGCTGCTGGGGGCAGGGCGGGCATGCACAAAGCCATACATACCCGGCTCAAAGAGGAAGGGGGAAGGGGAACGTGTGCACGTGTACGTGGCTTCTATAAAAAGTTTCTGCACTTCGTTAAAATTGCAAAACTAATACGTCACGGTCGTTACAAATGTGATGCCTGCGCAGAGTGGAAGAAAGAGTGCATTGATCAGGTTGTGTCTCTCAGTATAAGAGGCAGTCGTGGCACTGTAGTTAAGACAACTGGGTGTGCTCAATGTGCTCAAAGCTGCCCCCTAATGTTTCATTAAATGGACTAAAAGCACAAAAAATGAGTGCAGACGAGCGTCCCGAGGGAAGCATGAGGCCAGAGCAGCTGCCCGGATGAACTCTGAGGGAGAAAAGGAGTGGCTGAGTAAACACTTGGAAAGTCTTTGCAAAAGCAGATTGAACTTTGGTTAATGGAATGTTAGAAGAGACTGAAAGGCTTACCGGGTGGTCGAGTGCTTTTGGTCATTTCCTTCTTTTGCTAGCCATGTCTGCTTTTCAAACAACTATCCAAATCCTCCTCACGACAGTATCGAATCTGAATTGTAGGAGATATATTCTAATTGTTCTGGACGTGCGACATGGTGGCTGTCCCGATGCTCGACTGAGTTCAAGTCCGGGTAATTAAGAGGTCGGGATAGTACGACTAAGTCTTGACGTGTATCCCAAATTGCGCACTTGCAAACTACGAGGATGATGCACTAAAAAGGAACCAAGACTAGATAAATCGGGAGGGTAGGGGTAAAAACTATGCCTAATTAACTAATTAATCATGCAGATTACAATCCTCTTGGGCGACACCTAAAGGATTCACTCCGTTAATGCAGCTTCTACTGCTTTTAGCACTAAATCACTTATGAAGATCGCACAGGTCACATGACTTTTTGATTTTGTTCATTCCATAATTAGCAATATATTCATGATCATAAATCTGAGACAGATTTTGGGACTGTATGGCATATGTTTTATGACATTCTAAAAAGTTTGCAACCTTATAAACGAATAATTTATGATGGGTGTAAGCCAGTGTAAAATGCTGCTAAATGCTAACAATGACAAATGCTAGTTGAACTTGTTTTCTCAACACACCATAACACACAGCTCAACAAAGTGCTAAGCAGGTACCCCTGACCACCACAAGCATGCCCACCTGTTCCGCATGTCCGTCGTTGCATCGTCCTCATATGCCAGCTGTCAAGTCCTGTAGGTTACAAGCGTCCATCAAAAGAGGCGATTAGTCGATCATTGTCTAACTCGCCCAATTCCCATCGCTCACGTTACATTCCCATGAGGTCAATGAGACATCCCCATGCTGTTAGCCAACGGATCATCACTGACCGCCATGAGGAACTCTTGAGAGCGACTGATCACAGTGCTAACAGGCGAAATTCATTTAAATAACCATCGGAGAAAGAAAATGTGTTTCTCTGTGCCTGCATGTATTTGTGGCTACGATGTGATATCCCAGACTTAGAAAGTAAAATTCAGTACATGTATTATTATTAAAAAGTTAGTATTATTAATAGTCGAGTTCCCCAAAGGGATCTTATTGTAGATGTGAATGAGTGGGGTCAAAGTCCACTTGTCCACTGGAAATGAACCAGTTTCAGTCTATTGTTACGTTCGTCACAGCGGTTCACAGTTATAATGACATAGGACAAAAAACGTAATAAATTCAGTCAGTAATGTGTTAATGATTCTAATACTATAACAAACGTCGCCGTAAAGTCAATGTTTCGTGAGCGCTCGTCAACAAACCTCTTGAATATTCACGTTCCACCCAAATCCAGACATTCTGCTACATAACTAGATAAGCGTGAGGGTCCGTGGGAGTTTTATTACTCTGCCAGTTGCATGCACCCCACTGTTACACAACAATGGTCCTCTTATTTGGCCATCAAGTGTTGGTATGTTGCAAACTGTACAGCAATAGCGGTCAATCCCCCAAGTAACCAAGAGAACCCTCGCTGGAGTGCGTCCACCATATCTGGACACTGCAGAGTATTGATGTGATAATACACTTAACCCACAATACCTTTTTTACCTCATTTTTTAAAAATGGAATCATTAAAGTGACTATTAAGCCTATTTATCTAAATAAATCAATGCCACTACACATCTGGGTGAAGTACAAACTAAGCTAAAAAATCCGGGTTCCATATTTTGTCTTTTTAAAAACGCCAGTGACTTACAAAACAATAAAAAAAACATTCCTCCTGCTGAATCGATTCCTCATGAATCGTTACACCAGTCGCATTTTAGTCTCAGTCAAAACGAAATACAATTCCTCTACATTAATGAGGCATCATACGGGCCTGACAGATAGAGAACTTTGCGTGTGATCAGAAGGTTACTGGTTCGATTCTGAGGTAGTATCGTGTGTACGTGCGCTGGGCATCCACCAGCAAAACACCACTAGGTCAAATAGTTCAAACTTATTGTTTAAACTGGTAATCTAGGTCCCAATTATTCAGAGATCCTTGTTTACTTTTCACATGTAATCTCCATCTTGTTCTGTCCTGCCACTAACTAAACAGAAACCAGGAGGGGGGACCCCTGGACCTGCCTGGCAGAACCTAATGGGCATGGAAATATCCGGCTCTTTGTTGCCACTGATCAGGCATGAGCATTCCGCTAACCCCCGGGTTTTAAACAAGCACTTTTTCGGTGACCGTGAAGAGGCCTTGACTGGTTTGACAAAACAGGCGAACTCTCCGGGGACCTCACACATTTTTAGACACCGATATTTACAGACTAGATGGCGGACGGAGGTCGTCTGAAATGACAAACGTCGTCCTATTTCTGCCATATTGAAAGGAATCTATAGAAAATATTGTGATGTCCCATTTTGTTTATACTTTGCAGGGCAACCAGAGGAATCCCTGGGCAAAAAAATAAATAAAATCACGATCACTAAAATATGTAGCAAGACATAAAACAACCATGCTTTCAAAAATAAGAGTAGTAACTTGCATAGTCTCTTTATTACAAACCCACATCAATAAGCACAAATCACACAAGCTTCTACCCACGAGTGCAGACTGGCATTTCGAACATTCGGTTTCTAAGTTAGTCCTTGCATACCTACTAAAGAATATTTCGGACGCCGTTTACCATAAATATTTCAGCTCATGATAGACAGTATGCAGCCTTCACAAAAATACCCCAAAACTTCTAATGTCACAACAAACTGCTGTTTTTTACACAAATCTTATGGCATTGAGTGGGGATTCCAAATCATTCCCAAAAGACACATGGTTAAAGATTAAGATACAAAAAAAATACTTCCGTGAACAAAATCAAACCACCCAGTCATCCATTCATCCACTCAATCCATCAAACCCCCAAACTCCAAATCAATTTCTATTCTTAAAGTGTCTCCTATTCTTCTACAGCTACCTTTCTATGTAATGCCCTTTTCGCAGCACCATGCCATTTTAACACCATGAACAAAAATAAATTCCCTTAACGATCGCCAAACCATATTGATTTGGCAAAGCTTTTATATCGGATACCTTTCCTGGACTATTTATCCAGGCTTGGAAACTTCACTACAATCCACCGATTTGTTATTTGTATTGGCTAATTCATTTTCTCCAGTTTAAGTAAGCTTCCATCACCATAAAAGACACTGCATTACTCTTCTGTAGCGTGCGCTTCCACCACCCCACAAGACACTCCAATACTCAAATGTAAGAAATCTTTAAACGGATCGCACTTTTTTAGCTCTTCAAATCGATAAGTACTAGTGATTCTAAGGCTGGTAAATGTAGAAAATTAGCACCTTTACTTTACAAATATGACCCCATTAAAAAGCATTCTGAATATCACTTAGGTATGTGGCACTATTCCCATCCAGTACACACTAACATTTACACTCCATTAGCCGATGAGAACTGTGCTGTGTGTTTCTGTCTCTTTGCTTTATGAATGTCAGGGTGTGTTTGCCATCATGGCCTCCAATAAAGCCCGTAGACTAAAGACCCCAGCACACCGACATTCTTTTTAACATATCAGTATCGCAAGTGGAGATTTCCCATGGGAACTGGAGGTCCGAGTGGTGAGTTTGGGGCAGCCGTTCTGGACGCTACCTAAGCGGTTGAGTTATTGTTATAACAATATAATATGTTAGTTATATGAATGTAATTGTTCTCACTATGGGACTAATCGAGAATAACTTATCGTATCTTAACATGGTTCCACATGTGTAATTTTAAACAAACAAACAAAAAAAAAACCTTTTTTTGCACATAATACACCAAGATCCCGTTCCACAGTGTGCATTTTTTTTAAAGTCAAATACGTTTAGGATCGTCACCAATTATCGTCATAATTTCAAACCCATCAGTTAGTGGAGAGAAATCATGACACAAACAAGAGCGTTTTATTATTAGTTCTCCAAGTAAATCTGTTATTGCCTTACACTGTAGATAATGATTGTGATTAAGATCTCAAATCTTGATCACATCATATGCAGGTATACAAAATAAACAGTTATACCACCCATATCATTCTAGAAATAAATATTCTATCGATTTAGCAAGCGCACGTGTTGTTTTCATTCTGTCAGTTAAACACATCACCAAAATACACTTTGAACACATGACATCTAAAAACATTTCATCGAAAGTAAATTGTGTGATGGTTGCAGACTTATATTTCAAACATCTACAGCAAAACTGGACTTTTTACAACCCACGAGCCACTTTGGGCATCCCATAAAAACATATGAACAAGTATTTATAGTGAACATTTAATACAACTGTTTTGCTTTTATTGAAATAAAACATGATATTTTATTATAAATGAAACCGTGATGGACTGGTTGTTTTTATTTTAAACTGTTTAAATTAATTTTTTCTGCTGTTTGTTACAGAATATTTACAGAATATTCTTAAACTTTTTTTTACCATTTTTCTTGTCAGTTTTTTAACATGGGAAGAAAATTAAGTTCTCTTTGATTCTGCCCTTTTTTATACACCGTATTGTCCCGAGTAGAAGCTGCACTTTTTTCCAAAATTTCGAACATAATAAACTGCGGTGCTGCTTATTTGCGCGACCGATAAATTTTCAGTTGTAACAGAAACTTCAAATCTAGCTGCACATTTA
>JAOUQU010408545.1:0-11665 GCA_028566735.1 Ammoglanis amapaensis
GTGTGTGTGTGTGTGTGTGTGTGTGTGTGTGTGTGTGTGTGTGTGTGTGTGTGTGTGTGTGTGTGTGTGTCAGCAATGTCTTTTCTTCACCAAAATCAGCAATTTCTTTTGCTATTGGCTGTTAAAATTGATGCACCTTTCTTTTAGTTCCTGATTTTTCTCAGCCAGCTGTTCCAGTCTATGTATCTCACAGCTCTGCCGGATCACCTAAAGCAAATAACATACTGAATTAATAATAATATAGCCTTATTTCTCTACTTCACAATTAATTTATAATTTTATTTGGTCTGTTTAGATCATTTTCAACAGCAGATAGTAGCTCTTGTTGTTGTTTCTCCTGTACAGTGTCATAGCTCTTACACATGTTCACTTATTCTATAACTCTGCTTTAAGCTGCACCTGCTTTGCATTAACATGTTTAATATGGAATTCAAATCTCAAACAATGGCCCACTGCCCAGATGTAAACACTTTACTTATGATGCAACAAGCTCTGTGGGTTTATCATGACATTCATGTCAAGTAAAAAGTATCTTTGTGTAACAAAAATAGTTTGATTTTAAATACATACACTTAGACACCTTAATACAAAGTAAACATCAATAAAAAAAATTCATTTTAAAATATTTATGTTCTTTCCCTCAAGTTGTCTGCCATGTGCCACTTTATATTTTAAGATTACTTTCTAGGGAGTATGAAAAATGCTGTCTATCTAGAGAGCTCCTTGGGTTTTGGAACTAGCTGTTAAGCTCTCTGTGTGCACGTCATAAAACACGACTAAAAACCAAAAATGGAATGTTGTTAGTCTTACTGCACTTGAGTCTTGCTGAAGTTTCTTGGCCTCCTCTAGTTGTGACTGAGTAGACTGCAGTGTCATGGCCACGTCCAACCATCTCTCATTCCAGTGAGCAGCCACTTTCATCAACTCCTCTTTCTCCTGCTCTGTCTTCTCCTTCAGATGATTGAACTCCTGCTCTTTAAGCCTATACGCTGCCTCCACATTCTGCACTTGTTTCCCCAGACAATGACAGTGCGTCTCCAGCTCTGTCTTCTCGTTCTCCAAAATGTTCTGGCATTTTCTGAAGTTTATAATAAACTAAAATTCAACATCATCAGATAATGACCAATATGAAAACAGAGAAACCTTGAGTTATTAATATTCTTTTACACAAACCTTTTGGGATACAAGAATTGTTCTTGGTAAAAGCATTTGCTAAATGCCGAAGATATACATGTACTCAGTAATGTGGGGCAAAGGACAAAATTATGTTGCAAAGTTAGACTTGACAAGGGTATGAAAAAAGTTAGTATTTCAAATGTAAATACTTTATTATTTATTGTTTTACTTGTATAACTGTGTATTTATTTGCAGATTTGTGCTAGCCAGTATTTATAAGGCAACGTTGTTTGTTTTTTAAGGGAATGCCCTAATTACTTCAGTAGCATGACAGAAAACATGACAGCACACTAGGTTTTAGAGCATGTATATTTTTACAGTGCTTTGAGTTGTTCCAGTGTTTTTTCATCTTTTTAAAATGTGAGGCACTAAATCATCCGTTTAACCAAATTCCGTTTAATTTTTTCAAGAATGATCATACATATACGCTAGAATCAGTCTCTTCTCTCCAGGTTTTATAGCGTATAACAACCACACACACACACACACACGCACGCACGCACGAACGCACACACACACACACACACACATCTATTATTTTTCCGTTTCTTGGTAGACAACTCAAACCCAGACTCCTAGGTTGGCCCTAATTTGTTACTTCTACACATTTAAGATTAAGTGGAAATAGTTTACATGGTTTATATCATTTTGTGTTCTATTACATTTTATGTGATTTGTGGTAGGGGCCAGTTTTAAGTCTTACTTGAGTTGGCTGCATTGCTCCTTCAGCTTCCGAATCTCGTCTTGATTTCCTGGGTCAAAAACATCCATCAATTCTTCCTTCTCACTAATCAGCTGCAATCGCTCAGCCTCCAATGCTGTGATCTGATTGGTTTGAATTAGTTTCTCGGCTTCCAGTTCATGTAGCTGCTGCAGTGTGAGCTGGAGCTTCTCAGTGACTTTGGTCAGCTCTGTGGAAAGATTCTCGTTCCCCTGGATGTACAGATACAAAGAAAATGTACATGATAGCCACAGGCTGAACTACAACATCTGAAAACATTACCAATGAGTGCATGGTCTTGTGTTACCTTACCTGTTTAACCGAGTATAGTTTTTCTTTCATTAGTGTAACACTTTGCTGATGCTGGCTGGACAAGATTTTGGCCTGAGCCAAATCAGAGAGTAGCTCACATACTTGCTGAGTAAAACCTTCTTTGTCGAGCTGTGCTCTGTTCAACTGCAATTCTAGACATTTAAGTTTCTGGTGCAGCTCAGCCTTCTCCTATATACACACAAAAAGGAGTTCACATAATTCTGTGTTATCTTCATCTATTGGTATGCTTTGATAATACATTGCATTATATTTACACATGCAAGTGATACAAATAAAAAAACCTGAAAGATGTGACTTGTGCGCAATAAAAAGTATTTTTTAAGTTTTCAGCAGAGAAAAAAAATTATATTATATATTTTATATTATTTTATTGACCTTATGCAAATTGTATAAGTGTGCGTACTGCCAGAGGAATTGTTTTTTTATAGGAAAAAGATGCTGTTAATAAACAAATGTAGCTAACTTACATGTGTAGCTGTTATTTCTGTCATGTTCTGTTATTAATTCCCTATACATTGAACTATACATTAAGGCCATAGAATAGTTCTCCATCAATCATGAAAATACTTACCTGCTGAAGTCTTTCCTTGTCAGATAAAGTTGAGGATAATTTGACCTTTAAGTTCTCTACATTGTCTTCCAATTGTAATGCTTTGGTAGAAAGCAGGTCTTTTTCCTGAGCAAACGTTTTAAAGTACAAACAGGTGTGTGTGAAATGAGGCATTGTTTCAAGAAATTAAACCATAAAAACACTGACCAGTTTCTCACCAGTTCCATCTGGCCAAGTTGACCATGAGCTACACTGAGCTGATCCTGCAACTCATTTAGTGCATGCTTGGACATGCGAAGCCTCTGTTTTATCACCTCCATCTGGTTCAGAACTTTCTGCTGATTCTGACAACACAACATAAAAAGAAAACAGGCATCGCATTTAATTTTTTAACCAGGTTTAAGACTCGATGTTGACTAGCCTCTTTGGATGTGTTCAGTTGCTTTGGTGTATGCTCCTTTTCGTCATCTAAGATATTAACCTTTTCCATTCACGCTCCTCAATATCAATATCACAGTTTTTCTTAACAGTTAAAAATAACAGATGTACTCATTGCACCCAAAAACAATACCCAACTCCGTTGGCATAATATATAGGTACATAGTTTTTCTGGCTGTTTTTAGACAGCTTAATTCACTTAAAACAGATGAATACAAATTATTTTTTTAGCTTCACTGTTGGTCCATAGCTGCATGATCCCCTGGTACACCCCCAAATGAAGTTTTTTGTATCGCTCTGCAGAACTTAATGATTAGCATCAGCTCATAACAACGCTTAATGTTGAATAGAGATTGGATAAGCCATGAGCTCTTACAGAATGTTCTAACCGACAGAGAATACATGACTGATAGATGGCACAAACACTTGTAAACATTAAACATAGAATAAAACATTTAATTGAAATAGTGTCTGTGTATAAAATTACATCTGTGTAAGGGTGTCTGTGTATGTTTAAATATCTATATATTTGTGTACACACCATCTTAATGACATTACCCTTTGTGATGAGGCTTGAAAAACTGTACCTCTTTACTGAAGTTGTCTTTTGCCATAGGCATGAAATTGTTGAGCTGCACGTTCGATTGAGAGGCTTGAGTAATGTTTCTGGCCTCCAGGCTTGATTTGCTTTTTAAGATGTCCATCTCCAACTGCAGCACTCTTTATTCAAAAACATTTAAACTTGTTTGCACTTTCTATTGTTTAATGACAAATTAAATATCACCACGAAAAATTGTAAACTTTTGTTGCATATTACAAAAAAAATGAATATTATACTAAAGAAATAACTAAACCTTTTAAACAAACCTTTTACATTCACTGCTGTAAATGTGCATAATAGATTTTAAAAAATTAAGAGTAATTCTAAGTGAACCTTTTATTTGTGTTATTTTCATGTCCAATGATTACTAAATTATAGTACTTAAAATATTACTTAAATAGTACATTAGGTTCATAATTTGTATGTCTATTACATTTGAGCTTGCAATCAGAAACAATTATTTTGTGATGTCATCAAACTTGTCACTCAGATCTGGGACATTAACTATGTTGGCTTATTAACAAGCAAGTGCCAAACAGGTTTTCCACCATGACAATGAAGAAAATATAAGACTACTGAACTACATTGAAAACCAAATGACAAAAAGTTATATTTATGCAACCCGTCAATATTTTGTAACAGTGAGTTGAATAAAATGTTATACAATTAATAAAATAATAATAAAATAATACTGTTTATTATTATTAACTATTCCATCTCAGAAATTATTTCAGTTAAATATATTATTAACTCGTGGACTTTATTGCATGTTCCTTTCTGTCAGAACATGATTGTTAAGGCTAGAATATTGATAGGTACTGTATGTTTCAACATAAGTTTGAGTAGAATATTGTCACACACATTACGATTGTTTTTATGTTCAGTAAAAATACAAAAAAGTTAATGTATATTTAAAATAGAACAGCACATTGTGCGTGTTAGAACAGTTATTGATAGACAAAACATACATTTTACATTTTGTTTAAAAACTGACAATTTTAAGAGAAAACAGTGCTATTGATACTATTGTTTTATGTGAAAGGAGAAGGCTTCTGGGAAAAATTCAGAGGTTCAGAATTTTTTTTTAAATTTCAAATAATAATAATGTAGCTCACAGTTTATAACTAATTATTATGACAAAGATAAATATTCACTTGTCTTGCAGTTCTGCTATGTGATGACTCTCGTCAGTTGTTTTTTTCTGCTGCTCAAGTGCATTCGGAGTCTTTTTCAACTGCTGTGAGGACAAATATTTACAAAGCTGTTAATAATTTGTGAACAATCACAGATTCTACTTAAATAATGTTAGTCACTTGTACATTTGTATTTAATTGAAATGTTATAAAAAACCTATTAATAATTTCACACATTTTAACACTGTTTATTACTATGGAATGTAAAATCACTGCTTGCTCAATCCTAACCTTTTGTCTGAGCTCCAACAGTTCTGTGCTCTGGCACTGTTGAAGTTGAGACTCCTTTGTCTTCAGAAGACCTGTTTGTGCATCCAGACAACCACGGACCTCTCGTAGCTTCTGAATAAAATCTGTCTTGTGCATTTTTCTCTCCTTCATTGCAGCCTGCAGCTCAAACTCTTGGGGTGACTGAGATCCAGAGGCACCCTCTGGCGCTAGACGTGAAGCAGACTGGCATCTTTGAATGCCACTTAAATCGCTTTGTTTTATCCTTCTCTGGCTGCCGAATGGAGTGAATATAAACAGGATGATTTGTAACTACCAATACACGAACAATGACATTTTAAATAAAGAATTGTTTAAAAATCATTAAATTAGTGAACAGAATTAACCTGGTGCTGATTTCAGAGTGATGACCTGATCCAAATAAGCCTGCACTTAATGCTGACGACTTAGAAAAGAATAGAAATCAACAAATTAGAGCCTAGGCAATGGTATTTTATAGAAAACAAATCCATAGATAATGTAAATGTGTATGCAAATAACTAAAAAGTTTCACATAAAACAATACGACAATACAATAGATTTGTTGAACATTCATCTAATCTGCCTTGCATAGCGATAAGTTGTTTTAAAGTTGACACTGGACTCTGGGTCACTTTAGCACTTACCTGAGGCTTAAAAAGACTCCTCTCCCAGATGTCAAACTCTGAAAAAGACATAGAGCTTCTTGACCCGAAAGACTTCCAAAGATCCATTGGGCCAATACCACAATCCCATTCCCAGTCATCCTTGTTTGCTGTGTATTTATTCTTTTCATTCCACTCAGCCATGTTCCCAGTTGAACTGTGTGAAGGAAACTGAAGATTATGTACTGGGTAAGATGTTTGCAATCAGATATTTAAAGAAAACAATATTGTTGTTGTTGTTGTTGTCATTGCAAATGGAGATTGTTTCCTCCAGCCCTACCCTGCTCCAGAATTTTTTCACACAGCTCGGAGAGTTCTTACACCCAGAATGCAAAGTAACACCCTACAAAAATAATGCAGTTGTGATATATTCAAACAATGAGACAAATCAAACAAGCCTTAGAAGCAAATAATACGTTTATTGTCTATACACTTTCTTGAAAACATGTAATAATAATATAATAAAATCTATTATTACCATCAGATTTTATCTTTAGTTTAGATCTATTCTATTCTATTTTACCCTTCAGTCGACTTCGACTCTGGGTTACTCTGTGGACCGCTACCGATCCCCAGAGTATCTCGGCAATTACATTTATACGGGGTAGGTTGCCAGGTCTTTCCCCAACCCTGTATCAATACAGGGATCTTGTGTGTGACTACTGGACAATTTACACATTTCCTGGAGGAAACCGGAGTACCCGGAGGAAACCCACCCTGACACGGGGAGAACATGCAAACTTCGCACAAAAAGTCCCCAGCCCGGGACTTCTTGCTGTGAGGCGACAGTGCTAACCACTCAGCCACCGTGCCACCAGTTTAGATCTACTACATCCTGAATAGAGCCAAAAACATGTTACCATTATTTACCTAATCTTATGTACAGGAACAATTTAGAGAGGCCGATACATCCTCTGCATAGTTTAGCATGGAAAACTAAAACATATTAGAAATCCATGCTGTCTCCAAAAGATTTATTTATATGATGCAGGGTTTAAACCTAGGTGCACAGGACCAATACTTTTTTTATTTACTTCAACAGATGAACAACATATATTGTCAATAATAATAGCAATAACTGCAGTAACAACAATCATATATAAACTATATTATGACCAATAATACAATAGCAACAAACAATAATACAATAATAATGTTCAGCATGTTTACTGTATGTATCTTCCTCTCTCCTCCTGAATGTTGCTCTTTATCAGTCAATGCTCATGACTTTAAATCTGCCAACAGGCTGTTGAGACTTTGCTCCTGATAGCAAGTCTCCATAGTGATTGTGTCCAATACATAGCACAATCAGTGCCCAGACCACTGGACCTCCTCTATGAATGAATGATCAGATCACCAGACTGGAATGTTTTTTCCTCCAAATTTATCTGTCACTTCTTTCTCAGCAATTCCACATTAATTCAACAAGTCACACAGGTTGTTAAATTTACAAGAATAAATGACACGACATTATTCAGTAGAGATGTGATAATATACACTACCCATGCTGCAATATTAGTCACAAGTTATGATATTCTGACAGAATTAAATTGTATAAATAATGTGTTTGTGATTATCATTGTGATGATCATCATTTGTGATTTTATTATATATTTTGTTTATATATTTTATTTCTTGGGTATGTACACACTGAGCCTATTTATGTAACAACAGCACTAAAGCGTAATTACCAGATTGTATATTTGCCTTCAAGAGACTGGCACAATTTAAAGAAGACAATGGTAGGGCCACCCATCTGCCCCAACAGCAAGCAATGATATCTACTAGACCTTTTTGGCAAGAAGGACAGACAGTAATGCGACAGAACTGTGTTTTTTGCTGCCACTGAATGACGGATATACACTCTAATCATACATAGAATGTTGCATCGACTCCATGTTGGGCTGCATGCCTGGCGACCAATGGCATGCATTGTATTATCTGCTGAACATCATAGAACCTGTTAAAGGTGGGCTGATGAGCCAACCTTTACATCATTAGAAACTGATCACTGACTGCTGTCAGATATCAAGATAAGGTCCTGCAGCCTATAGTATTACTTTATGCTGGAGCAATTGGAAAAAACTTTCGTAGATATAAAAATAATAATAATAATAATAATAATAATAATAATTATTATTATTATTATTATTAATTTCATCAAGTATTGCAAGGCCTCACCCTCCAGTTCTCATCAACAACATGTTTCAGGAGGTAGGCAAACCATTCAATGCCAGATGGTTCCCATCAAGAACAACAACAATTTTGTTCTTATTTTGTCTGTCATAAAGCCGTTTGGATGTAGTTACATAATTTTTGCAAAATTAAATAACAGTGAAAAAGACCTTAAAGAGTAGGAGAGGGATGTTGACATAGGTTACATAACTAAGATTAATTTAGCTTTACTATATGTAAGGACAAAACCAATAAATATCAATAAAATATAATCTGTCCAGGAATCGAAATGCTCGTACGTGTCGCTAGATGGCAACCCAGAAACATTTTGTGTAGTGTTGCGTACTCACACAAGTGCCACTGTAAAGATTTGCGCAGGATGTGTAGTGTACGAACTCCCTTTAATTTAAGTCGACTCTGCGCATGCGTGCTGAGCCATTCTCTTTACACGTCGTAAACTGATAGAAAACGAACAAGAGATCGCACAATTACTTTGGGAGAATTACCTCAGTTTAATCACTGTTGTTTTCGTGAACTTAGTCTCAGCTCGGAAACAAATGTAGCTGTAGTTTAACGATATGTATAAAGGATTTTATGCTTGCGTTCGGGCTCATTGTTTACGGTTAGGAAACTTGTTTAGGACTTTTCAACAAACACAGCTTGGTCACAATATGCGCACGTTCATGTCAGAACATAAAATAAAGCGATTTATTGAAGAAAACACTGAGATTATTAAAGGCAAAAGTTTAACACCAGAACTTTCATTAAGACTATTTACACCAAAATGCCGGTTTTGGACTGAGAGACCAGAACTCTGGCCTTTTCCTGAACCCTTTTGGGCGATATATTGGCCAGGTGGACAGGCACTGGCCAGGTAACAATCTGCTTCATTTGTAATTTAAAGAAGTATCATAGTTTAAGGACATGTTGACTTACATATACAATCACTGAAACTTTCAGTTTCCAGACCATAACAATATTTTGAAAAGTAAAATACATCAAGTAACGGGTCACCTGTCATGTCTTTTTTTAAAACTCATTAAGCGTCCGTGTTCTGAGGTTACAGTTCATCCTTTACCGTGGCTCTGTTGGTTGCAGTGTCACCCCACAGCAACAATATGCTGGAGTTCCTTATAGGTGCTTTGATTTTCCCTTAGAGTTTGTTTTTTGTTTGTATCTTTTACTCTTTGGTTAAGTGGAACGGTAGCTTACGGTTGCCTCACAGTAAGAAGTCTTAGGTTCAAATCCTGGGTCACCCCGGGGGATTTCTGTGTGGAGTTTCCATGTTCTGCCCATGTTCGTGTGGGTTTACAGCGGGTACTCCCTCATTCCACAATCAAACACAGGAATTTCGTATTGTGAGGTGTCAGTGCTACTCACTTAGCGATGGGAGATACAAAGACATGGAAGTGAAGTTAAATAGGGATACAATTTCCATGACGCTGGTTGATATAACGTTGTGAACTGAGGAATCGTAGTTTTCTATATCCTACAGATCAAAAACATTAAGTCAAACATTAAGAACAGACTAGCGATCTGTTCATGTGCGTAGTGTATTTCCCCAGTGTGTCTTCTACCATCACTCTAAATTGGATTAAGCAGTGGTAAAACTAGATAATGGAAGGAACTCAGGAATCTGATTGTAACGAGTTTTATACCGAGTAACTAGCATCATGGATGTGACTGAAGGGTGCTTTCAGCATGCTTTCAACAACTGCATAATTCAGCAACTGGATAAAGCAATATTTATAATAAATTCATAATTAATATTATGACCTCTATCTTAGTGTATTCATGTATAATCTTTTTAGGTATCTCCTGGACAACCCAAAAGTATCTGCAGGTAAAAAGGTGCTGGATCTTGGAAGCGGCTGTGGCGCATCTGCGATTTCTGCTAAAGTCAGTGGGGCTGCTTATGTTGTAGCCAATGACATTGATCCGGGTGATGCATTTATTCATATGAGCAAAATACCATACATATTGCATAATGTACTTTGTAATGTAAGTTATCCCATATTTTGCATAGGAAAGTTTTTCATTATTTGACTATTGGGCTTTCTCACTGTAGTTGCTGCGATTGCCACCCAGATGAATTGTGTTCTGAATGGTTTGGAGCCTTTAACCTGTTCAACCAAAAATCTGATTGGTGAAGAAGCAAAGAACTGGGACCTCATCTTGTTGGGAGATATGTTCTATGATGAGACTCTTGCAGATGAATTGCATGAATGGCTGAGAACATGCATTAAGACTTATGGAACACAAATACTTATCGGTGATCCAGGACGGTCTCAATTTGAGAACCATAACATCAAGATAGATTTGCATGAACAGGCTCGATTTGAGTTACCTGACTCAGTTAAAGAGGAAAACTATGGATTGACAAGTAGCACAGTTTGGCATTACGTACCTGATTAGTTGGTTAGGGGCAGTCGGGGGTATCAGACACTATTAACAGTTTGTCTTCAGATAAATTAATATGTCTATATTACATTCGACTAATTGTTTAATAATTAACTAAAACATACAAAAATGTATTTTATTTACAATGTTAATGTAAACCAGTCTCAGTCTCCTGTCTTTTTGCCAGTGTTACTGCTAACATATTGGGTATCTCTACTGTCTTTCTTTACCTCTACCAGATATTTCTGATCCAGGTCACTTTTTCCACTCCATCCTGCATTCTATTTGAACTCGAACTTTTTAAAACTTCCGGGGCATTATTAATGTACTCTTCTTGTCAAGCTCACATTCCATTTCGCCTTCTGTCTACACCAGGGGTGTTAAAACTTTTTCCAAAGAGGCCCAGATCTGGTTAGGTGAAAATGTGGGGGGCCGAAAATTCATCCTGACATTCTTTGATCCATAAACGTTAAACGCAATTTAGGAGTTCTTTTATTGCAAACAGCGATAACAGATTTTTCAGAACACAAACAAATCTTAACAAGTTTTTACCAAAATCAATCTGCCGGACTGAATTTGATTTTAATATTTAATTTGTTGAGACCTGGTTTGATTGTCAATTGAAAACAAAAGAACACAGGTATAAGGATGCACAGATTGTAGGAAGACTCCATACATATTATAAACTGTTGTTTTGATCATAAAAAAAAAACAATATTCACTGGCTGCAAATTATTAATTTTTTGACAGAAGCTGCATACAGACTGTATACTGTAACTAATGGAACTCACTTTAGATAACAGCATCTGCTAAATGCTGAAAATGTACCCGAAACATCTCATGCATGGCACATGTGATGCAGCTCTGATTGAAACTTTTTTACTGTTTATATATTTGTACCCTAAATTAATATAAAAAAGTTATTATTCCCTATAAATTTAATATAATGTAATTGAATATAATTTATTCCCTATATATTTAATATAATGTAATTGAATATAATTTATTGCCTTTATATTTGCATTTGTGGTCAGCACAATGATATTTTGAAATTGATCTATTTTTAAGGATATCCGCCATATTTCAAGATACTTAAGAAGCTTCTGGAATTGTGAGAACTATCAAGAAGTTTCTAGAACTGTCCAGAATGATCTAGAACTTTCTGGG
>JAOUQU010408556.1:0-11663 GCA_028566735.1 Ammoglanis amapaensis
ACAGAGGAACCCAGGGGGGAATTCGGCTGAAGGGTAAAAAAAAGAGAGGATTTAGAGGAGCAGCAGTTAACGATACAACAGGCTGATCCCCCCCCCCCCCCCCTATGATCGTCCGCAGGACCTTAAAGACGAGGCCATGAAGATCCACCGTACAAACATCATCATCTGCACTCCTGGACGTCTGCTGCAGCACATGGACGAGAATTCTTCCTTCCACGCCACAGACCTGCACATGCTCGGTACGACTCCTGTCCTTTGATTCGTCAATGCCTAACGTTCGATTCACGAAGGCTGATTTATACTTCTGCGCCAACATCAAACTCGTCCGCGGAGCCTCGACCAAATTTTCTAACTACAGTCTGTTGCAGGGACTTTTTATTTGTTGAAGTGGTAACGATTATTAGTCGACGCGTGATCCGTTTCTCTTGCAGTCCTGGATGAAGCCGACCGGATTTTGGACATGGGTTTTGCAGACACACTCAACGCCATTGTGGAAAATCTTCCTCAAACCAGACAGACGCTGCTGTTCTCCGCCACACAGACCAAATCGGTGAAGGACCTCGCCCGACTCAGCCTGAAGGACCCGGAGTACGTGTGGGTCCACGAACAGGCTAAGTTCAGGTACGAACGCCACACCGACCTCTCGCCTCCGCATTTTAAATAAAATTTTATTCTTTTATGTCACCAGAATGAAAGTAAAAACGTTTGTTGTATATTTACCTCAGTACACCAGCAACTTTGGAGCAGAGCTATGTGGTGTGTGAGCTTCATGACAAGGTCAACATGCTCTTTTCATTCCTGAAAAGTCACCTGCAGAAAAAGATTATTGTCTTTTTTGCTTGCTGCAAAGAGGTAACGTTCTTTAAAGAAAAATGTTTAAATAGAATGTTTTATTGTCGTATCTTTTTTCCCTAAAGTTCCTGAATGTGGTCTATGGACGCTACAACACATCTCCATAAAGTTCTTTATATAAAAATGACTCCCAGATAATGAGATCTTACTGTTTCGAACTACGTCACTTGCTAATAAGCTGTTGCCGGAAATGCCCCATCCTCCCCTGTTTATGCTTTTTGTTTTTAGCGATTAGATAAATGTTTAAAACTTGAGAAAAGTGGTTTTTAAACACGCGTTACTTTCATCTCAGGTGCAGTACCTGTTCCGGGTCTTCTGCCGGTTACGACCTGGCATTTCAGTGTTGGCGCTGCATGGGAAACAGCAGCAGATGAAGAGAGTCGAGGTCTACAACGACTTTGTTCGCAAAAAAGCCGCTGTGCTGTTCGCGACGGATATCGCCGCCCGAGGCCTCGGTAACGTCTCATTTGTTCGTTATTAAAACTAAACATAATAGTGGTGGATTATATGATCGTTATTAGAATTTATATTTATGTTAGAAATATATTTTACATGCTATGATACATCAAGGTAACCCAAGATGTGCACACACAATAGGGGGCAGAAGTGAGCACACGTGCCCGACATTCTCCTTGTTGGAGCCGCACCGAGGAGCACCGGGGTTCGGTACCTCGCTCCAGGGCCCTTTAGTTGTGACTGTATTTGTATTTGTTTACATAATAAAACATTTTCACTGACTTTATAACACAGAGACAAACTTAGTCTCTCTTTATCTATTCGTTTATGGTGCGTTTTCCCAGTTCCTGGGGTCGGATGCCCTTCCTGACGACAACTACCAGTAATTGGTGGGAACTTGTGAGACTACTGGACAATTTCACATTTCCTATCAACCTACTGCATGTTTTTGGACTGTGGGAGGAAACCGGAGTACCCGGAGGAAACCCACGCTGACACGGAGAGAACAAAGTCCCCAGCCCGACCCGGGGATCAAACCCAGGAGTTCTTGCTATAACCACTCAGCCACCGTGCCGCCCAGAGACCAACTTAGTGGTTAAAGATTTGAGCAATGAACCGGAAACGTGGCAATTCAAGCCCAAGCCTTTGCTACTAGACCTTTTAATCTAGTCAGCTCCAGGGGGCGCTGTACAATAAAAACATTTTGTACATCCGTACATGTGTAATAAGCATAGAGCTTCTAGTCTATTAACTTTGTAGGACTGTATCTGGAGAAATTGTTGGACCAGCATTGTGTATTTATGACGGCGAACATGATCTCCATGACTGAAGGTGGAGCCTCTTAGGAAAAATCAAACACAGTGTGCCCTTTAAGCGCAATAGCAAATTATAGTTACTGCAGTTTCAACATTTTGAAAATGTGGTTAATTCAAGTTTTACGTGTCATTTGATTTTGATTTGGGCTACAAAATCTGGTGTGACTCGAATCTTTGTGGAATTCTTTAGACTTTCCAGCTGTGAATTGGGTTCTTCAGTTTGACTGTCCGGAAGATGCCAATACCTACATCCACAGAGTGGGAAGGACAGCCAGGTAATACAATACGCAATAAAGACTTGTATGTTGAACTGCTGTTCTACTTCAGTCCACTAGGTCGCAGCGTTGCTTAGTTTCTCACAGCCCCTAATAACAAGTTTTATTTGTTATATAATGTTAAATTAATGTTAAACACGGTTCGTAGCCACAGACGACCTGCTGTATGTCGAACCCTAGCATCGCCATTAATGGTATTATAAACGGTGCTTAGTGTTTAAGGTAATTGGCTGGAGAGATCAGGAGGACACCGGTTCAAGCCCCACCACCACCAAGCAAGGCCCTTAACCCTCAATTGCTCATAAATAAATCCTGAAAATGTTAAATGTTATGATCGACTCTATTACCGAATTACCGGACCTGAGTACAGGACCTGATTTAACCCTTTCTGCACCTCTAGGTTGAGACTAACAGATTGGGGTGGGGTTTATTTTGTTGTTGTTCAGGCGATCAAATTATCGGTGGCGTCTCTCTGCGACCCCCTCGTCAATCCCACATCCGTCCTGATTTATACCCCTGCGTCGACTAACACAACGGCGTCGTGGCACCAACCGTCATTTTCATTTTATAATTCTGCTCCGTGGACATATGCGCGATGCAGTAATCCACCTCCGTGACACTAGAGGGCGTCAACTTTGTTATTTCTCATCGGTTTTAGCTGCAAACGATTGTACTTTTTTGTGAATAGTGGGCTCGTAAACATCAAGGCATCAACGCCATATGCAGAGAGCGAATATCTTAACTACTGGTGCATATGCTCTATTGGTTTGGCTACAGTGCGCCCCCTTGTGGGCTGAGTCCATTCGACGTGTAGTTACGCAGAGTATAAATATTGATTTACTCACATCACTGCAGGGCTGAATCTCATTTCAACAGGACCAACTGCGTTTGGGTGGATGTCTGGTCACCTCAAGGACCTTCTTATATTTAAACACTAATATTTAAATCATTGCTGCCATATTATATAATTAATTATATATTAAAGCAAAAGCGTCGACATATTATAGGTTGATTATTGGATCCGTACCAGACCCAGGATCATGGGTGTAGTTTTAATGCTTGTTCGATCTAGTTCGGATTGTAGACTGAAGGTTGCAGCGTGTGGTGCCTGGCATTAAGCCCTGGCACTGTTTCTGCCAAGCATCTAACCTACCGTTAATAAATTGTTGTGTGCGGAGCCTGAACGTGCTTGTTTAGGTGCCTCTGGCTGAACGCTATGTGTGATGAAACCCAACACTAAAGCTGATCGTCTCTCTCACCGCTGCAAGCAATAATGCAGCTGTGCCCGCTCGCCCCGGAACGATTGGGCGGGTGCCCTTAACACATCAGCACCTTTAATCCCGTGCTCATTTCGTGTTCCAATCCCAGTCAGGGTCGGGACTGAATGTATCCTTATTATCCATTTATTGGAGTGTTAAGGCTGATTTATAGTTCTGCCTCGCCTCGATGTCGGTGTTTTCCTCGTATAGCTCTGTTCCTGGTGGTTGGAGAACTGGACCTGTGATCGGAAGGTTGCCGGTTCGATTCCGAGTGTTGACCGATCTCAACTGAAGTGCCCTCGAGCGAGGCAGATAAGTTTAACCTGCACCGCGGGTGCCGTGACCAGGGCTGCTCACTCAGTACTGCTACATTCGAAATCGAATGGAGCTTTGTGTTATCAACCGGAACATTGGTTGGTAACCAAATCCAGGTTCTGTTTGGACCATTAGCAAGTACTTTTACCCCGTCTGCTTCAGGGGGCGCCGTACCACAGTTGACTCTGCAAAGAAAGAATTTTGTTGTGTAATGAAAAATAAAAGGCATTATATTCTAGTTTATTAGGAATGATTTATCTGGTGTGGGCTGGACAGTGATGGCTTAGTTAAAGTACCGTATTTGAGACCAGAAGGTTGCCGGTTCAAGCCCCAGTAGAGAGAGAGAGAGAGTACTTTATTTATCCCCAAGGTGAAATTTCATTGGTGCAACAGTAATACACACAATGTAAATGCAGGAATAAAAATGATGTAAGTCATTAGTTGCTCAAGCCCCTTATTGAACGCACTCACTGCTCACTACTGCCCCCTAGTGCGTGTTCACTAGTGTCTGTAAGTATGTGTTTCGCTGCACAGATTGGGTTAAATGTGCAAGTTGCCGCTGTAGAGTCCGCTGATCGCTCCGAAACTTGCGTTCCATTGTTTTAAGTCGTTTTTGAGATAAAGACGTCTGCTAAACTCTCAAAATGTAAACGTCTCTTCTGTCGGCAGGTATAAAGAAGGAGGCGAGGCGCTGCTCACCCTTCTGCCCTCGGAGGAGAAAGGCATGATCGCTCAGCTGCAGGAGAAAAAAGTCCCCATCAACAAAATCCTGTGAGTGACCCACTGAGACTAAATGGATCCACGTCGAAACCACATGTAGACTTTAAAGTGGCATGTATTGGGTTGGCATAAATTTGATTGGTACCAGAACCGGGCTTGTGATCGGATGGTGATCCTACTGCCAGGTGGTTTGAATATATAGTATTTTCTATTATTTTAAGAGAAATTAAATGAATACAGGGAAGCTCTGTCATGTCAAAAGAGTGTATTGTGACATCACTATTCATCGCACAAGATTATATCATTCGCTGTCATAATTGTGGGCAATTTAGTGACTCCAGTTGGCATGTGAAAACCGGCACACCCAGTGGAAACCCACGCAGGCACAGAGACGCTGTCAGACAACTGTGGTGTGGTCTAGCTTGCAGTTTGCAGAACATCTAGTCGCCGGTTTATCAGCCAGCAGCAGCAGCAGCAGCGTTCAGGACGGGGAAACGAAACGTCCTCGCGATGCCGTGAGAACCCGACACCGAGCGGCACTGCGAGTCCAGATCGACAAACGACATCCGCGAGAATTAGCATGCATGCCGCACGGTACCGAGTGGCCTCCGTCTGCGTACGTCATCGATTTGCATAATCCCTGACGGCGCGACGTTGAAAGGTTTCGACGGCGACGCGCTCTGCACTGTTGCTTTAATGCATTTTAAAAAGGAGACGTGAGACAAAAGTGATTTATTAGCTTTTAGCGCCCCGAATGTGACGGAGCATGTTTGCTGTGCTACGCAGGGTGAACCCGGAGAAGCTGATGTGTGTGCGCCAGAAGCTCGAGGCCTTCTTGGCACAAGAGAAGGAGCAGAAGGAGCGAGCTCAAAGGGTGAGCGCCCGTACCCATCCATCCCGCACCAGACTCCAGCCTAATGAGGCAGATTCTGAAAGGGGCTGAATTAAAGTTCCAGCTCTGGTTTCATCAGTGACTCTCTCGCTTAATCGAGGCATGGCGGTTGTTTACTGGTCATGTGATGAAGCACGTTTTTGCTACCATGGGTCAAGACAAACACCACATGATCTAAAACCGGACATATCCAAAGTGAATATGAAATCAATCTGAGGTTTTTTTTGTGCACCTTCTCCCCCCCCCCCTTCCGAATCTCCTTCCCCTGCACTGCATTTGTTTGCTGTTTTCTTCCACAGTGCTTTGTCTCCTACCTCCGTTCCGTCTACCTGATGAAGAACAAAGCCGTCTTCGATGTCCTCCAGCTCAAGCTTCCAGAATACGCCATGTGGGTACCTGAGTGCACTGAGTACCGCGGGTGAAATATACAAGCTGTACGACTAAATCGGTGCTAAACACTCCTTCCCCGTCTAGGTCTTTGGGTCTAGCCGTCGCCCCACGGGTCCGTTTCCTGAACAAAGCACAGAAACAAAGGGATGAGGTGGCGCTGGGGGGCAGCACCGCACCGGATGCCGACTCGGATGATGAACTCCGGAGCTTTAAGGCTCGGCTCAGATTAGCGAAGCACAGTAAATCCGATTCAGAGTCTCAAGAGGATGATGATGATGATGATGAAGAGGAAACAGACGATGAGCAGATGCAACCCGGAGAACTTCTCGGCGCTCAGGACGAGGACGAAGACCTGAATGATACGGACCTGCTGACGGTCAAGCGCAAAGATGTTTTTAACATCACTGATAAAGACGAGGAATTAGAGGTGAATCCACTAGTCCACACGTTAACATAATCACAGACTGAGCGCCCAGGGTTAAAGGTTAACAGCAGCAAGCTGACAGTAGTGAGGTTTGAACCAGCGTCCTTCAAATTAGACGCTGTTAAATTCGATTGCTAAACTCGATTGGTTATTTTTTATTTGTTTGGTTTCACTTCACCGAGTTGTACACGATTTACTGCACAGACTTCTTTACTGACTCCATTACACAGCTGGATAACCACTTGAATTGAACGCTCACTGGTCCATCTAGTGGCGGGCGGCGTAAATTAGATTAGAACGTTCTGAAAACCGTGACGTACAATCGAGAATTTAACTGGAAACAACGTTAACCAAGGTTTAACTTTTACAGTAAAACCTCGGTTAGTGAACGCCTCTGATAACGTCCAGAAATTTGTGCCACCAAAATATGTGCCACCGATAGCGGCCAACTTGTGACCGGCATGTCAGACCGAGCGTCATTAACGCTCGAGACACAGTTGTGTTCGGTCCTTCTTTATCTTTAACCATCCTTCTTATTTAGTGATTTGTTTGCTTTATTTTAATCATATTGACCCTCAATCATGGCTCCAAAGAATAGTTACGGATTGCGAGCAGCTTTTCGGAACAACTCGTGCTCCATCATCGAGGTTTTATTGTATTTTTTCTTTTCTAACTGGTTCCTTAAAGGTTCTACACTTTGCGTGTGTGTTGAAATAGCTTTTGTGATGCCGTATCTCATCTTCGACTGATAACCTGTGTGATACGGACTCCGGCTGCTGATGACAAACAGCATGATGAGCATCCGAACTCGCCCTCGGATCATAACGACCGCGCCTCGGTCGGCTGAACCCCTCGGAGCCCGACGATAACCGAGCTTTCCTTTACCTGGGGCGATCTTTAAATGCTTATTATTTCGATTGCTTTAAACGGCATTAAAAAGTCATGAATGTGGAAAGACCTCGAGTCATTTAACAGCACGTCTGTCTGTCCGTCCTTTAACAGGTGACTGAACTTCACTACCAGTCGTAGCCGTCGTAAGCCGGGGCATGCAGACGGTGCCGCAGTAAACTTAACGTTTAACAGGGAGGAATGTTTCATCAGAAACCTTTCAAATATTTATCTGATTACGAGGCAGAGGAATTGTAATCTTTTATAAGCAGTCTGCTGGACCGATATAAATGATGCCAGATAAACTGCATCTGGATTAACAGATGTTCCACCATTCCTTGGTTTTTGGAGAGGAACACTGTTGCTATCTCAGGCCTCCAGCAGAAATGCCTTAAAGGTGTACCGGTCAATATTTTAATCGTATCTAGCATTACAAATGACCCCGGAACATCTGCACAACAAGATAAAACGCTTCCGTTAAAACGATGCCCCTACAGGCATGTAGCTTTACCCCATCACACTACAGTGGACAGAAGATGTTTGTTTCGGAACTGCAATACTAAGTATTAAACGGGACATATTGCGCCTTTTTTATTGTTAGAACAGGTTTATGGGCTCCACAAAACATATCCATGAAGTTCTTTTCTCATGAATGTATCTCATAGAAAGAGATATTATTAGTTCAAGCGACATAATACGTGATTCAGTAAGTAAACAAAGTGAGAAATGTCAGAATGATGTGATTTGACTTTATTGGAGTAAATAATCGCTCATACACCGAGTTTAGGATTTGATTTGTATTAAAAATTGATTTCTAACTTGATCAATTGGTGAAATTTGTGATTTGTTATCACTTTGTTTTTCACTCACAGTTTTGTAAACATCGATTTCTGATGTGTTTTATACGACTTTATGTACAAAAAACCACTGATGATTTGTGTGTTATTGTGTTTTAGGAACTTCTTTTCTATCATTGTAAAATGGATCCAGAACTTTACATGGACTCGAACCCGGTTAAACCAGAAGTACTAAAACATGGTGCTATAAATTGTGTACAGAATTGGTACGTTCGTAATTTGGACTGGAGAAAACTGCTGGACTGTTAACTTACTGCAAAACGCAGCCATAGAAACACAACGGCATTATTTGTGCTTACATGTCCGTAGTTATAAAAAGCAGTCTGTGGTTTAGTGGACACACTCGCAAAACCTCCCTAAAACTAGCTCCTTATGGACTGTTGTTGGATTGTACTTACTGTGGAAAATGTAACTGTCCGGTGATAAGTGTGTGCCAACTGTAGCCTAGAGGTTAGTGTTCAGGACGTTTATTTAAACCTCACCGAAGCCTGGTTGCTGCTGTTGGGCCCTTGAGCAATGCTCTTAACTCTCGGTTGGTCAGGCTGTGTATTGTAATTGTAAGTCGCTTCGGATAAAGACGTCTGTTAAATGCTTTAAATGGAAGCGTGTGTTTTCTCTTTAGGATGCAACGTCCAAGGACAAAAAAGTCTCCAAGATTTCGGAGGCAAAGAAAGCGCAGAAGAAAAAATTCAAGCTGAACACCAAGAAAATCTTCACAGAGGATGGAGAGGTTGGGAAACGGCCATAGAGCACGCGATGTGATCACGAGTACAAGGTGCAGTCAATGTTCTGGTTTTGTGCAGGTTGTGCAGCAGTGGCCTCCACTGCAGAGGACCGCCGTACCGGGCGGCGAGGACGACGAGGACGAAGAGGATGTCGCAGGTATCGATGTACAGGCTGCGAAAGAACGCTTGCGCAGAGAGGATCAGGAGTTCGACAAGAAAGAATACAGCCGGAGGATTAAAGAAAAACATCGGGTACGATTTATTTATTAAGTTCATCTTTTAGACGGGTGATGCAAATCAAGCACATGTTGGCATGCAGTCGTCGGCGCCCTATTACCACCAAATAAAAGCACGATTATTGTTTAGATTCATCAACACAAATCCTTTATTTTACAAGAATTAAGTCATGACAATATTCTTTTCTCCACTGTGAATCCTTTGCAATAAGCGTAATCTGAACACTCACTAGGGGGCAATAGTGAGCACACGTGCTCGGCACGGTGGACCGTCTTATCCACAGTGCAGAGGAATAGTTATAGGGGGTCAGTGCCTTGCTTACGGGCCCTTGAGTCGTGACGTGTCGACTCTCGGAATTGAACTGGCAACCTTACGATTATAAGAACAGCCATGCTTTAACCATGAAGACATGGCTGTATTTATTTATATAATATTATATTTGTAGATAGAACAGCTTATTAGCATGTGATTGATCAGGAACTATGTGAATCTGGAGTGAATGAAATGAGAAATCTCTTTATGTGAGCGTAATTATGTCTAAAGAACTTAATGGAGATCTTTTCTGGAGCCCATTGACCTTCTAACTTCTTTAAAAAGAGGTATAAAATGTCCCCTTTAATATTATCAGACTCATCTCAGAGTTTTTATGTCCAGTAGAATATCCAGATCAGACCTGTGTTTCGAAGAATCTTACTTGAGAGGCGGACCAGCCTTTCGTCCTGGTCATGTGACCCTTCACAGACCCCGTGGTAGAACCCGTTTTAAACCTTTGCGTGCTGTATTTACTACGTTCATATGTTAACAGGGTTTAAGTCCAAATGCTGAACGAGTTAAATCATTATCGTACATTTTTTCCCCGTAGATAAGCAGCTGACAGATTTGATAATTAAATCCCTTTTTTGCTCTGGGCTGTGTTTCTCTGCTTGCAATAGGAGCCGTTTCCTGGCACGTCTTGCACCGGCTCTTAGTGCTTCGCTCCAAATCCTATTCAGCCACGAGCGAATCTAAAAGAACCCTTTACGCGTGGATGTCGCAGGTCGAGGCAGATAGGAATAGCTAGGATGCCTGTGTAGGGCGCACGGCTTTGAGCTTCAGGCATCGTCGATGAAGCTGCTCTTCAGTTATTATTGCAGATTTGCCTGGAGAGCGTGTTCGTACAGTTCAGGCTGTTCGTTCTGTTCGCATTAAAACGTTCTCTCAGCGTCAGCGGTTTAGGTTTTGGTATTTTAAAACGACCGCTTGGTTTATTTCCAACAGGAAAATCTGTCCGTGTCGACGTGTGAGACGATCACGCTGTCCAGACTGAGCGTTCTGTAGTCCGTCCGGTGTTCTGTAGTCCGAACTCTTTGAGATCCCGCCATTCAGAGCGCTCCAATCTCTTTCGTCTGGCTCATATCGTTCCTGACGGAAGGGTCAGAAGTAACAGTCAATGAATATAATAGAAGAGTAACAAATAGGTTTGACTCCTGACACTTTTTACTTCGTCAGTGTAAAAAATCTTGCCCCCAGACAGAAGGTGGCACTGTTTTAGGATCAGCTTTCCTTCCCTGAGACGTGTGCCGATCTGTCCCGGTTAGTTCTGGTGCCCCCTGGAGTCCCCGGTGCTACTCTGGCACCATGCCGACAGCACGTTCCTTATATTTGCTTATAACTCATTATTCCCAGAGCACATCGGTCATTCAGTCGCCGCTTTGCTTCTCACTCGTGTGTCCCACCGTCGCCTCATTCCTTTATCTGACTGATGTTCCGATCGCTCTGGGGTCACGTTCCGCTTGCATTCTGACACTCCTGGTCTTGGTGCATGGTCGGCATCGACTCCAGTGGCGTTAATCGTCTGGTTTTTGTTTGTTTTTGAACAGGAGAAAAGGCTGAAGGAGAAGGCAGAGCGAAGAGAAGCCAGCAAACGGGCGAAAGAGGTGAGCACAAACGCCGCGTGGCGTTCCTCAGCATCGCTAACGGTAACACGCAGCTGTTTCATTTGCGCCGTGATTACTGACCGATCGATCGGGTGTGGGACAGCCGGCATGACCGGCTAGAATAAGATTTTTTTTCTAAAAGCTAGATTAGTAACAGAGAGACACACGACTAAAACACTTTCTGCACTTTGGATTGGTTGAACAGTAACCGGGTTCCAATCCAGATGTTTACGAGAGACAATGTGAGACACATTTATAAAATATCGGCCAAAAAAATGAGGTAAAATGTTCTAAAGTTCTGCAAAAAACTGCGTAGATGAGGTGGAAGTTTTCATTTATTTTCTGCTTCGGTAGATGAGTGACTCACACCGAACACGGCTCCCCCTGCAGGCGCGTCTGTCTTAGTGCTGGTGATTCTGATCCAACGAATCGGTTCAGTCGATTCCTCTGAATCAGCCGCTCATCTACCAAAGCATAATCATAGTTAAAGCAGAAATTAAATTAAATCGTTACCAAAAGTGTAAAGCATGTTGTTTAAAACTATATATATATATATTCGTTTATGGTCCGTTTTTCCCAGTTCCTGGGGTCGGACGTTAATGTTTGGAGCAGAGTTTTCTGTCTGGATGCCCTTCCTGACGA
>JAOUQU010408566.1:0-11662 GCA_028566735.1 Ammoglanis amapaensis
ACACACACACACACACACACACACACACACACACACACACACACACACACACACACACACACACACACACAAATAAAAAATCATGCTTGCACACACATTGCATCGAAAACCAATATCAGAAAAATGCTGCATTAAGTACTGGGGGCTTCGATGTATCTGGGATAGAAATTATATAGATGGAAGGTTTTATGTGGTCAATACATAAATAAAGTTAAATATATGCTATCTTGTAATATGCTTAGATTATTTAATACTACAGAGGCCAGAATAGTATGTAGAGTTTTTTATTATTCTAGAGTAAGGCATACAAATCTCACTCACTAACCTGGTCATTTTGCTAATGTATTTACTTCTACTTACTGGGAATTACTAAAAGCATTTTGCTGCCACTTTGTGCATTGTTGTGTACAACGATGTGACAGATAAACCTTAATTTAATTAGTGTTATTACACTTAAATCTGTCCAGATGATGCAGCTAGCTAATTAGTCAAGAATCTTTATCTTACTCTGTTGTTCTGAGCAGGAGGACAGTCATCTAGTCTCACTCCAAACATGACTCCAGGAACAACCTTCTTCTCAAAAGGCTTCCTCATTAGGTTCCTCCATCCCTTGGGTGAGCTAGTTTCATCTAGATAACACACGTTCATCAGAATGTGGTCCAAAACACTGTTAATGACCAGTTTGCCTCTTGACTGCATGACAGCCATCGTCCCATATAAAAAAAAATTCAAATGTATATCACGCCATAGAATTTGTGGTAAGGTAGCTACAGGTAGCAACATACATAAATATAGATGATAATAGCCACTAATTAACCTGTAAGACAAGCCTTAAAGTGTTTTGCAAGCCTTTTGTCATCAAACTGATTGAGTCGGTATGTATTATATCTTTTTAGTATGAGAAATATTACCTTTATTTATTATTCTTCTCTCCAGGTCCTTGTTAGGTGAGTTTGGGCTTGGTGTTTTGTTCTCCCCTTTTCCTCCCAGCAAAGTGTGTCTGATACTCAGAGATTTCAAAGATGCTTCCGTCTTACTGCTGGTCGGACTAAATCACATCATACAGCAGTTTTTATAATACTAATACATATATAATTACAATTATGGATGATTGCTTTCGTGCTACTCACCTCATTAAATTGTTGTACTCTCTGATTTTCCGATTAATAAGGTCAGTACTCGTAAGTAGTGTATTCTAAAAAAACAATATTGAAACATATTGAAGTAAAATTTACAAATGCAGTATGTAAATGTACAGATGTAATAATTACTCTAAAAACTGGGAAAAGAAAATTAAAAAGTATTTAATAATAGGTGAATACTCCATGATAAACCTGCTTTTACAGCAGGCTTCACATATTTATCAGGTTCTGGTGCTTAACATTGTTCCATCCTTCCTTCCCTCCATCCATCACCATCCCCCCTTTCATCCCCCCCCCCTTTCATCCCTCTCTCCATCCATCCACCCATCACTAATTTAATCACCACTTAATCCTATTTAGAGTCACAGTGGGACACACACTGGGCAAATACACTAAACTACTGTACAGACCACAGTCTCTTCACAAGGGGGCACACACACACACACACACACACTTAGAGGACAATTTGAGTATCCCGGATTAACCTGGCTGCATGCTCTATGTCTTTGGACTGTGGGGGGAACCTGGATTATTCTGAAGAAACACACACAGTCATGGAAAACATGCAAACTCACACAAAAAGCCCTGGATTGCTTTACCCAGGAATAGAACCCCGTCTGTGAGGTGACAGTGCGAACCACTAAACCACTGTTCTGCTCTACATTGCGTCATGCATTTAATTATCTTAATACTTAAGTGACATAAGTGAAGTTTATCAAAAATTAGCAATTTTATATACATTTTAAAAAGTCAATATTTGTAATTTAACACTTATTTTATTTAAATGTAAACCACGTTGTATCTAAAAAGTTCACTATTATTAATGAGATGAATTATCTGGTTTGTGTGCACACTGTGACTAAGAGTGTTCATATTATTTTGGAGTTTCAGATAATTATCCTATTAATCAGTCGACAAGCTTTATGAGCATAACTGTTTAGCTCACACTTTTGCCAAAGTACCATGAAATAAAAAACCTCTAATACGAAAATTAATTATATAAACTTTGTTTCGAATGAATTGGCTGTGTCCACACCTTTTCATCCAGGTTACTGTTATCTTGAATGGCTCGTATCCAGGCGAGCATGTCCTCCCTGTCCTCAGCCTGGAACAGGTACTCATAGTCTGATGTGGTCACCCGCAGCACATTTTTTCGTTTTGTATCGCTGTACGAAATGTCAATCAAGCAAGCCTTAATGCTAATTTGTAAAGGCTCCTCCTCTTTTTGCATTGCTTGAGATTGACCATCCTTCTTGTCCTTATATAAATAAAGGGAGTGGCCATGCAGCACAACGTACATCTGCCTCCATGGTCGTATGCCGGTGCCGACACGCTAACAAACAAAACAAGAAAATTACACTCATTTATTTGGACAGACGGACAGAAAGGCCTAGCAACCACAAAAAGCCAAAGACTTGCCTGTCCCAACAAAACGACTGCTATGTCACTGCTAAAATGACAATACAAAGCTATCATCTTATCAACCTGTATTTTTTCAAAGAGTATTTTCTTGCTAGAGTTACCCTGAACTTGCTCAGCAGGGCACTTTTAGTTTTAGCATTAGTCCTTAACTATGCAAAGCTGTTTTGTCTGTTGTAAAAAGCACTATACCTCAGGAATGGTTTTGTCTGGGTTTTATTCATATTTATCTGACAGACATCAGTTTATCTCAATTGAAAACTGTGTCTCAGATACGGTGTCTATTAAGTATGTGTCAATTAAGTATAGTGTCCCACAAAGCTCAGACCTAGGTCTCCTCCTTTTTATCATTTACATTCTGTATATTTTCAGGTTTGAATACTGCTGTTTTCTCCCTTTCCCACTGTGTTCTCTCTGTGTGTAATTGCTCTTTATTTGTAAAGCATCTTTTGGTCAAATCAAAGGCTCAACAGCAGAACCGAGCAGTAGTGAGGTTTGAACTTGTTACATTACTAGTCATATTCCCTAACCACAAGGCTACATTTTGACTTAAGAAGAACCCTTCAGTATGTATATGTATATGTATTATTATGTTTATATATTAAATGTTCATGCATTTTTTGGTACCTTTCCCTTGTCTGAGCTGAGCTGGCGAAAGTGCAGTAATCCCTCTTTAGTAGCATCAGTGAAGACATTAGTTGGTGACTTTCTTGCAGAGCCTCCTTCAGAAGACCTATCCACAGACTGCAGCATGCAGGCACATTGAATACCAAACATGTTATGCTGAACAAATCGAGTAATGAGTATTGAAGTGTGTCGTGGTGTAGTTGCTCACCGTTTTAAGGCCTCTCAGACTAATGTCCTTCTTTAGCGTCCTGTACAGCCAGTAAATCACATTTTAGATATTAATGGTTCTGATTAATGCATTAGTCATTCATGTCAAATCGGAAGTTTGATGTTAACATATTTTGATCAGTGAATGTCATCATAAGAGTTCAACGTTATTCAATTAATAATGCTTACATCTAACATAATGGCATGAGATTCCCCAAGATTAAAGTATTATCTGCACTGTAGAGGAAGAGATATGCAAATTTGGTGATACAATCAAATGTGTAAAAAAACCTCCAGTTTTCTTGCTTTAGTAATGTTATCGTAATCCCCTGTTAGCATCAACTTTATTCCAGTACTAAGTCATTATTATTACCTCATTACTATTAGTAATACCAGCATTATTAGTGTGAGGCTATGACATGGTTCTGACCAATACTTTCACTTGCTTTAATATGAGACGATGTGAGCTCATCTAATAGCAAAACCTATGGCAGCTGACTTACCTACTGCAGTTTTCTCTGAAGTTGTCTAATCCCTCATCACAGGACTTGGAGCGTTCAGTTTTGGTACCAGAATCAGAATCCACTACTGTGAATCGCAACGTGTCTGTAGACATACATACACAAAATAATAAATAAGCGTTCACTCCAGTGATCTGACTACATGTGTCTTTGAATGTGTCTTACCTTGGTCATGGGAAAGTTGTCGTTGCAAGACAATAGCAGCAGAGGAGGTTACCCTCGGTGAAACTTGAGAAATCATGGAGCGTGGAGGTAAGCAAGAACTCTCTACCTCATTACTGGGACTGGATGGTTCATCTAAAAGAAGAAACATCTTTCAAATACATCCATACATATCAAATACATAATACATCTTTCAAATACAAATTAGAGTTAACATACAATCGGGGAAGTGATGGCTAAATTTCTGCCCATTTAGATAAACTTTGTATTATCACCCTAGAACAGCATTTCAATGCTGGATCTCTTTGCACCCATAAAGAAAATATATGCAAATGCAAATCTACTGTGGCCTTAGAATTCACAAAAATATTACACAATCACATTACTTTTTTCTATTGTACACATAATTCTTTTGGTCTATATTTACCGTTGCACCCTAGATGAACCTGGCATGTCTATAAGCTCTCCTATACTTATTTATTTACATATTTGGTTACATTCATGACAGACACAGTATTTTATTCTTTACAAAAGTTTCATCAGAGTGGGACATAGTTCAATAGTTGAGTTTACTGTGCGGCATGCTACCTTCCTCTGGTATGGCCAATTTTAAAATAATTACACTAGGACCATAAATATTTTGTATTAGATCTGTTATATTCTTAGTCTATAAGATTGATTGTCAACATTGTATTGAATCAGATTTGCACTTTTATTTACACTAAATTGGATAAATGTGAAAATTAATACATGTTCATCGCTATCTTTCCACAATGATGTGTTATAAAAATAACAAAAGTGCTCAATATGTGTCACAATCTTAAAATGCAATCAACTTGTTGTGAGCTCTATGGATGCTACATAAGCTCCAATAACAGCTTACAAAAAAGCCAGTCCTGTCAGGCTCTCCATTATATAATCTAGGATAAATTATTCACTGTATCAGAAGATGCTTGAGAAAATGTAAGACAACCCATCGTAATACTTAAACTGAAGTGGACCATGAAACATGACAATGATCCAAAACATTCCAATAAATCCACCAACCAGTAATAAAAATAAATAAATAAAGATTTCTGAAAGCCTGGATCTTAATCCCTATGAGATGCTGGGATTAAACCAGGCAGTACAGTTCAGAAATTCTGCATTGAGGAGTAAAGGAGTTTCTCCCAGTTCCTGCCATTTTTCAGCAAAATGGGAAAATACAAGCTATTAGGACAACAGATGTTCAAAAAAAAATTCCCTCAAATTAATTTTGAAAGTGGGTACAAGAAATGGTACACAGGAAATAAACCCATTGTTTTGCACATTTTAAAACATCTTTGTAGGACAAATGGGAGTACAAAGCACCTAAAACAGGTAACTGCTTGGACTCCTTCCAGCCAGTGTCGGCAGAAGGAATAGCAACATTACAAAGTTTGAAATGCTTTTCTGTTACAATCTATTTGATCTGTGTTGCAAACAAAACAAAACAAAGTTGACCAAACAGAACTTGAATATATTGAAATAATAGATACTGATGGCAATAGCATAAAGGTCAAAGATCACTGAGTGAAGTGTGCCTCCTAATATTACATTATATTGCATTTAACTGACACTTTTTTCCAAAGCTAGGTTAGCAACTCCCAAACTGTACATAAGCAATCATTAAACATATACTACATATACTATTTACTAGTTCATTTAGTACTGCTGTTCTCACATACATGTGTACACCGTTTAGATTGAGATTTAGATAAAAAAACAAAACTGGTGCCTGTTATTTGTAAATGATCTCACCTATAAAGGGGATAGAGTCAAGTGAGTCATGAAGCCTCCTTCTTCCAAAGGGTTTCTGTTCCCCTCCGAGTCGTCTGCCATACCCTTCTTGCTTGATATCATTGTTTATCCAACAGGTTGACATTTCAGTAATTTTCTTTATTCCACCTGCTTCCATGTTCACAGCCTGAATGTGCGATGGGTGTCTAAAGGTCAGAGGGCACGATTTCTTAAATTTTTCTCTTTTCACCACCACTCTCACATCTGGACCTTCAATACCTTTAAGGACCAAACCATTAGTGGACACTGAATGGGCATCTGACTGAGTCGTTTTACCTTTGGACTGGTCAGGGCAAGAGCCAATGTGATCTAGGTGGGTCTTACATTGATCCTTGTGAGTCCTGGGATTGAGAACAGAAGGAAATCTTTGGTCTTTCAAGGTGGAACTTGTGTTTAAGGATGCAAGAGCTTTGGCCACATAGGAATCATCTAGTATGGAAGTCTGTTTAGAAAGTCGCCTGGCGGGAGAAGAATTGTCCAAAATACCCATTCTGGAGTTTAAGACTGAATCTGTACCATTAGATTTAGTGTTGATTCTTGGTAAACTGGAATACCCCGTTATGATTCTATGAGTCTGGCCCAACTTTCTTTGCGAGTCTGACTGTGCCCACTCACTGGGCTCCAACCCAGTGCTAATGTGTGGCCTTTCTGTCGTCTCGGTTCTGCCATATACCCTTCTGTCCATTAATGACACCGTGCTTTCACCCTGTCTAACCAGATAGTCACAAGACAGTGCTCGAGGTTTGTAAATGTTCTTCGTGTTTAAAGGAATTGCATCTTGAGATACACTTCGATGCCAACCCCATGACCCACGTTCCAGTCTTTCCTGAGAGATGTTACTTAGCGAGGGAACCCTTGAATGATCTTGCTGGCCTTCTAAGCTCTCTTGCCTTTGCCTGGTTCCATTTAAATTTTCTACCAGATCCAAGCTTGTGTTTGAATTGTTAGCATTGCTTGCTGCTCGCAAGCTGTCCAGTCGCTCTTGAATTGTCCGGCTGCCATAAGCATAGAGTCGTTTGTTGTCAATGTAGTCCTTGTAAGTGGTGTAATTTCTCCAGTCGATGTTCTGGTGCATTGGGGAGCAAGGAGTTGAAGCAGCAACTGGAGATGGGATATAAGTGCTTGGTCTACTGCCTATGAGGTTTGGCTGAGAAGGAGTATAAGTGGATTCCAACATTCTTTTTGTTGGGTAGTGCATGGGTGATCCACTAAGGGAAGAGTCAAGATGTGCTGCAGTTTGTATTGGTGTGTGAGCAAATAATCGAGTGCACTCAGGTGGTCTTTTTGGTGTGTAATGTAACAGTGATCCCCTTCCAATAGAAGAACAAGGTGTAGTTTGAGATCTTGGACGGACTGTAGGATACAGTTTCTGGAAGGATGTATTAAGTGCTTTGTGTTTGTCCTCTCCAGCCCTGTGTTTAGGGGTAAAGCTACACTGGTTACACTCAGGAGACTCTATGAGCAAATCCTCTGGCAACTCTACGCTTGTATTATGCACACATTCCTCACAGGGAAAATGTAAGAAACAATGGGTTGGAGAGGAACCAGAGATCTCTACGTGGTAGTCCACATCAGGGTTGAAAGCTGCCTCTAAATCATGCAACACAACTCTCTGTGGCACTGCCTGACTTCCAGATGGTACTAACAGCTCGGTAGATTGAATCATCCCTGAAGCAGACTCTATCTGTGGGTAACACATGGGAGGAGGTTCTGGAATGTTCTTTACATTTCCACAGAATGGCTCGTTCCCTATGAGGTATGCGTCTTTGGAGTAAGCCTGTAAACAAAAGGCAAGCCATAAATTAGTGGCATGGAAATTAAACACGTTAAGCATTTATCACCACAGATTTCAATCTTGTTATTTTTTGTCTAAGTATAGTACTGGAGAAAAGGTCTATTACAGCGAGGCAAAGGTGCACCATGACCCTTTATAATCCTGAAACACAACCTTACACACTCCGAACAGGGGCAGTTTAGAGCAATGGGCTTTCAAACAGAAGATTGGGGATTCAAATACAGGTTTTGCCTGGATTTTGCCTCAAAACCTGGATTTGAATCCCCAATCTTCTGTTTGAAAGCCCATTTCTCTAAACTGCCCCTGTTCGGAGTGTGTAAGGTTGTGTTTCTGGATTATAAAGGGTCATGGTGCACCTTTGCCTTGCTGCAATAGGGTCCCTTTTGGGTCCCTGAGCAAGACGATGAACCCTGTCTGCTCCAGGGGTGCTGCACAGTGTCTGACCTTGCAATCTGACCCTGCACTCTCTAGGCACATCTAGTCCAAAATCATTTACATTGAAACTGGATTTTAACAGGGTACATTTTATGCACAGTTTAATAAATACCATGTGCACTGTATACTATTTGCTTCTGCATACTTTCCAGTAATTTTTTTTATTTGGAACACAGCCTAGACATGATGAATGAAAAACTGGGAGAAAATAGCAACAACGGGGCACAGGGAAAAAAAAGCAAACTCATTGTGTGTTGTCGATGTTGCAAACATCAAATTCAAATCAAACAACATTAAAACAATAAGGTTTTTTTTCAATTTGAACAATAAATATCTTGCCGTTGTAGTGTATTCAATTGAATATAGGTTTACACAACATTCAAACTTCACTGAAATTGGGGTTGTTAAGATGCAAACTCATTAAATATTTGTTTTTTTTATTTAAATATAATATCTGTCTTATTGATGTTCTGCTAACCTCATGCTAACTGAGATTAGCTAGTTACCTAAACAGACAGCAACACAGACTTTTGTTATTTTGTTTTCTAAATAAGAAATGTGATTACATACTAATGGGACATTTGTGAACGAAACATTTCTGTCAAAAAGCTTAAAAATAAACCAAAAAATTAATCTGGTTTCTTTAAAGAGGCATAATTTAAACTGTACACAGCTATAGTCCACCTTACATCTGATCGGACAAGTTGAATGCCCTAACATTTCTGGACAAATGGGTTTTAGCAAAAACCTTTAAACCTTTAATTATTCTTCATCTTTTCTTTACCTAAGAAATACCTGTGCTGGTTACCTCATAGATGAAGAAAAGTAAATATGTTTTAAAAATGGTATTTTATTAGAAATCTACAGAATTCAAAGTGTGCTCCCCTGGAAATGTTCCATCAGCATAAGGGGGCTTACTGGATTATGTGGAATGTTACTGTGGTAAATGAAAATTTTTAAGAGGTATTTTTGTTTAAAGGGGTATTTATAATTGAGAGTTAGTATGTGTAGGTATTCTTAATAAAAACATAAGACAACGAGAAGATGAGAAGAGAACATTGACATGTCTGAATGTAGATACCAAGACATCAAAAATGAAAATAGATTTAGGTGAAATAGATGTGGTCTTTAAAAAGCCTGCTTACCAAAGTAGTGATATCACGTGAGAACTGCACCCAGATCCAGGGGTAATAAAATTAGGAAGAAGAAAACAGAAGCAGTGAGAGGGGGCAGCAGAAAGAAAAAAGCAGACACTGGAGTTGTCAGTGAGTATTTACATGCACATTAATAACTATATTTATAAGCTAAAACGAATGTTTCCCAGCTATAATAATGACCATACAACATCGAAATTATTAGTGAGTCAATCCTGGAACTGTTGATTAGAACTGCGCCATTTGTATTTTAGACATGGACAAAATGGTTGGCACCACTGAAAACTTTCCAGAAAAACAAATATTCATCTCATAAATCGCACATGCTATACACATGTTTATTTCCTTTGTGTGTGCTGGAACATAACATAAAAAACAAGAAAAAAATCTTCATGCAAAAATGAACCATACAAAATTATTGGCACTTCAATTGGCACCTTCAATATTTGGTTGAACACTCTTAAATCAATCACTTCTATAACCATTAATTAGCTTCTTGAATCTCTCAACTGGAATCGTGGAGCACAGCTCGGTGTAAGGAACACAGTTCAGCATGTGAAGCATAATAATAATAATAATAATGTTCCAGTGTGATCTGACACGTTCTCTTGACGGACTGCACTTAAACAAAACCACCACAAACAAAGATACTCTCACGTATTTTGGTCCGATTAACCGTAATAAGCGGACCAAAGTGGAAGTGTAGGAATAAAATTACACGTATTTAATAGGATTTGTTTCGATACTTTACGAATTGGTCCAAATAAGCGGCTGGTCCCATTAACCGGTGGTCTTGTTAACCAGATTCGACTGTATCTCTCTATAGGTGTTTAATGGACTTGGATTAATGGATTTAGATCAGGACTCATTGCTGGTCACTTTAGAACTCTCCAGTGCTTAGTTTCCATTTATGTCTGGGGGCTTTCTGAATGATGTTTGGGGTCATTGTCCTCCTGGAAGTACAATGATCTAGGACACAAATACTTGCTTTCTGACACTGGGCACTACATTGCAACCCCAAACTCTTCACACAGTCAAGGCACCCAGAGGCAGCAAAACAACCCCCGAAACATCTTTGATCCTCCACCATATTTAACTTTAGGTACTGTGTTCTTTTCTTTGTAGGCATCACCCGATAAACAGCAGAATGATTTTTCTAGAAGGATTTTGACTTAGTCGGATACATTTTGGCAAACTGAAGCTTTTTGATGTCACTGTATCAGAAGTGGGGTCCTGCTGAGTCTCTTTCAATATTATTTCATTTCATTTGAATGTCAATGGATAGTTTGCACTGACACTGATACACCTTGAGCCCGGAGGACAGCTTGATTTTCTTTGGAACTTGATTAAAGCTGCTTATCCACCACCTGGAATGTCCTACTTTGCAACCTTTCAACCATTTTTCTTCTGTCCAAGTCCAGTAGCTACAATACCATGGGTTGTACACTTTTTATTATATTGCACATTGTGGAGAAATGGAACATCAAGGTTTCAAAAGATGTACTTGTAACCTTGTGCTGGTTTTTAAATCCGTAGACTCTTCTACTCTTTCTGTTCTCCACACTTAGTGTAGCTTACAGACATACAATGCCAATATTAAGTTGACTTCTCTTTCTTTTATCTGGTTACAGGTTGGATTTGTATATCTGACCACATCCGTTACTTGCACGATATCAGTTTAAACAAGCAACTTTTGCTTGAAACAAAAAACATTACCACAATTTGGAAAAGGTTCCAACAATTTTGTCTAACTCATTTCTTGTTTAGCTGGTAACAGCTGTTACCAGCTGTTATTGTGTGGTGTTTCAATACACACAAAGGAAATAAATATGTGTATAACAAAGCATGTACGATTGAAATACATAACTTGAATGAATACTTTTCTGGAAACATTTCAGGGGTGCCAACAATTTCAGCCATGCCTGTTGATGCTGCTAAAAACATCAATTACTATCAGACTTGTTCACAGTCTGTATTTTTCAAGTTAATATTCCATAAAGCCAATTTAATGCAGCCAATCCATCAGCTGCATCTTTTTGAAAGGTGAGAAAAAGCTGCTGAATGTAAAGCTTTTTTTTCATTATAAAAAATGAACCATTGATCTTTACCTGACTGTTTCATATCATGTACCTAGAACCTGGACAGTGCTGTGCAGCACTCAATTTAATAATTTTTTCCTATCTAATTATGTTATTATGTACACAGCATTTTGCAGAATAGTGCATGTAAATAGACTGTAAATAGAACATAGACTGACTGGTGCGGTGACTGCAGGATACAACAGACCATATGTACAATCCACCACTGAGAGTGTGTGTGTGTGTGTGTGTGTGTGTGTGTGTGTGTGTGTGTGTGTGTGTGTGTGTGTGTGTGTGTGTGTGT
>JAOUQU010408575.1:0-11662 GCA_028566735.1 Ammoglanis amapaensis
TGTGTGTGTGTGTGTGTGTGTGTGTGTGTGTGTGTGTGTGTGTGTGTGTGTATGCCCTGCAACAGACTGAAGACTTGTTCAGGTGTTTAATGTATTCACCTAGTGTGTATCCCACCGTGATTCTAAATAGGATTAAGCGGTGGTAAAACTTGATAATCGATGCTGCTCGAAATGTATTGTATACACTGTGGCTATATTATCCCATCTACCTTCTAGTATTATATGGATCTGATCAACAAACATTTGACTAGTAACAGAAATCAGATCTCAGAGATGCATTCTAAATCTGGGTGTAAAACACCACTGACTTGTGCTGGTCTAGATGTTTTTTTAGAGCAGCTGATGAAAGCTTTTCTCATTGTTGTGACAATGAAGTTCCTGACAATAAGGTTTATTCTTCACCTTTGTGTTAAAGCCATATTTAATTTGACACACTCTCTTTACACAGATATGTGAATATGCCTAATAAAAACATTTCAGTTTTATTCAGTTTTAAAGAAAGCTGGTCAGTGCAACACACACACACACACACACACACACACACACACACACACACACTTTCAGTATCTCCATTTAAACTGACAGAAAACCTAGAGTGCTTGGAAGAGACTCACACAAGACACGTAAAGAACATGCAAACTCCACATGCAATTTATTTATTTACTTCTTTTACTTTTTAACTTCATGCTTTACCTTTACTTCTTTTACTTTTTAACTTCATGCTTTACACTTAAGGTAACATTCAAGGCAGCAAACCTTCATCACACAAGTCACATCAAACACAGTCATGGATTATGTTGTATGTTTATTTTGCCTTACTTGCTTAAAGTTGCCAAGCCAGCGAGTGCCTTAAATAATGGGTAAATCTACAGGGAACCAGTGGAGATCACTGAGGTTCATAATTCATATGTTCATATTTAAGAGACTGGGCCAGAACAGAACAAAATAACTTCTTGTGCCAATGGTTAAACGAGCTAATGTTGACAATTATCCTTCAGTAAACTGTAGAACTGTAAACTGTGACTTACATACTGAATAGATCTAAACATTGTTTGCTTTTAGTACAAGTATAAGTGTCACTATAATATTTGACTGTTTAAAATGGAAGCAGTGAAAATGTTTAGTCCAAAATATTGAGCAGTCTGGGCATGATGTCGTTCTAAAATCCCAAAATGATCACTCTTGCCTGATGAGACTGCAAATTCAGCGATTTATAACACAGGCACATAGGACAATTTAGTTAGGCTTAGATGGGGATAGGTATTACCTAATCTTAAATTGAAACCCTAGAGGTCTCACTTCCTTTTTCCTCCCCCACCATTGTAAAATTCCTTTTCCCTGGTGCTATGACCTCACCTTCACACTACTGATTTAATTACCATAAAGCTTCTGGCTGGTTTTGGTAGTTACTTTTCTGGATTTACGACAAACAATGTGACACAAATCTCCAGCATAGGAATGGTAGTAGTAAAAATGGACTTAAGTTAATAAAGGGTGTCTGTAAAATAGCTAAACAAACAGACTTCAGTTTGAGTCAAGAATTAAACCCTGGTCAACAGGACCCATGACTGCTCTTTAAGGACACAATCCAACCAAATACTTACCAACATTTCAAAATAGTTTTCTTTCAGCTGCTCATAACCTTTCCTGTTTATTCGGGGTGGGGGCTACTACAACACACCCACAATACAATAGTAAAATAGTACCTATTAAACAATTCAGTGTCCAATTATCCTGATTTTTGTACTCTAGACTTCACACAGAAAAAACCTAGACCATCTCACCTGGGATTTATACCCATAATCTTATTGTGGCCACAATGCTCCCCACTTGCCCCAACACCTCAAAACTGTAAAGAGATGGTGTGAATGATAGTTTCGTGGCCTTTGAATGACAGATGACCTTTCTAGAGTGACTTCTTGCCTTTTTACATACCCAGTGTTGCCGGTAGAGGCTACAAACATGGCACCTTTTTGACCAGAATAAAGTCAGTCCTGATGCCTGGTTCACACTACACATTTTGCTCACCAGATGTTCCTGCTCTGGTGTTTGCTGTGGGTTAAAAACATCTTACGGTTGCTGTGTGTGAAATGTTCAACCACTCTGTCAGAGTGACTGCCAATAGGTCACTGATTGTATACAGACTCTTAAAATATCTTGTATGCCAAATATCTAGACTTGTCACCTACTTGAAATCCTGAAATGTTTCATTTTTGCAATTAGGCGGTAACTGGCATTGAGCATGATGTTGAACTACAGCTGAGAACTGTAAAGAAAAACTAAAGAAGGAGTTGTGTGGAGTGGGGGTATAATATAGTTTATCAGAACACACTGGGATATATCGAGGTTTTACACTATTTGTAACTTTATGGTCCAAACCAAACCATAATACCAACATTATTCCTAAATCCAGAACAGACAAACCCTGCTGGCTGCATGGTTCCTCTAATTCCAATTGCATCTGACTCTTTGCACTCTGTAGAGTGTTAATCAACCACAGAGTTTCTCGGCAATATGATTTTTACGGCTCATTTCAGAAAGTCAACATTTATTATCTAACTTCCCAAGCATCATGGCTAGAGCTGCCCTTTGTGTCGGCCATGTATGCTTACTTCTGCCCGTTAGTGTACATAAATGTGTGTATTACTAAATGTGACTGAATAATTCCTATGTGTATAAAAGCACAATAGTGAAATTGTATTCTAAACGTTCTACATTTAGTTAGTTCCAGATATTACATTATTAATTAATTGTATGGTGACATACATCGACATGGTAATTGTGACCAAGACTAAGAATTATTTATAGTTTTTAAAAAATTGGCTATAACCCTTTTAATAATATATGGGGATTGTCTTTGATTAGAGTATTTGAACACAAGGTCAATATCACTCCTTTCAACTAAACTTCACAGAAATACCCATCATCCTCAGGTCCTTCCTCACCCCATGTTCCTTCCTTTAACTTTCTTTTGACATCTTAAACTATTCAAGGTTTAATTCCACTTCTCACCAGGAGCAAAGGTCATCATAGCCAGACAGAGTAATTACTAACTAAAATGTCATATGACCTATCAAAATTAGCATGAAGTCACACAAAACATCAAACATGCTTTGAAGTTTAATGTTCAGAGTCATGGGTACAAGAAGGCAGAAAATTAAGGGTTTGTAGTCATTTTTAAGAGTAATATGAGTATTAGCCAAACCTCTTGTTTTCACCAACAATCCCAAAACACGATTTTAGTGCAACTGGAGATAACTAAACCAATCCAATAGATTAATAGACAAGTGTATTTGTGTTTATCCTGTGTTAGACTGACAGCTCCTTCTAAACACTGCTTGGTCAAAACATACAAACCAGGACATCGATACAAGAATCTTGGTTCTGGTACCAGATGGCAGAATGGATTGGCTCTGCTTGGCGGAAAAGATTTGCAAAATTGGGGATTCAAATTCAGACTCTGATTTAAAGCCACTGTTGGGTCCTTGAGCAAGATCCTATCTACTTCTGTGTGCCAAACGATGGGTGACGCCGTACGATGGCTGCCGTACGATGGCTCTGAACCCAACGTTCAGAGAAATTGGGATATTTGTAGTGATAATTCTATTGGTAAATTGCTTTGGATACAGATGTCTGCTCAATGCTAAAATGTAAATGACAATCATATTACCATTTGGAATGGGTTAATCAGAATTAAGGGTTAAGGTTGGAGAGCAGGCTATTGCATTGTCTGTGGTTATGAGGTGAGCTTCATGCAGAGCAACATGTTAGTAAAAGTTGATGAAATTTTTAGACAGGTTGTCACACACTTAATCCTCTTAAAACTCCATCAGACAGTTACAAAGAACAACTATAAAGGCTCCACCTGTGGCTCAAAAACAGTATTTAAATCCCAGTTCCACCTCTGACATGGCAAGAATTCTAAACTGTTTCCATTGCTATGGAGGACTTTACAGAAACAACCTGACAGCATTCATTTTTCTGCTACTAAAAACTTAGTAGCATAAAACATGTGCTATCATTACATAATCAGTTAATCTCAGTTAATGCAATATTGATACATCATTGTTTTCACACCACATGCCGTTACTGACACAACCCTCCCTTCCGGGCTTGGGGATCAGTGATTGCAGTAATGTCCCAGTCAACTTGGGCTTGTGTAATGTTCAAAACATGCATAATTTATTCATTATTCAGAACATCTTAGATAACTTAGTCAGTTAAGATATCAACTTAACACCATATGGAATTTGTGGTAAGAATAATGTGAACCAATCAACAAAATCTCAGCTCGAAATGACGTTTTTTTTTGACAGATGATCATTAGGTTGGTGTTCTCTTCTTGTCATCCAAGAATGATCTAAGGTCTAATGTCCTAAGATTGAGCTAAGTATATTAATGTGATGAGATATTGAGCTTTTGTTGCATATTTAACATCATACCAAACAAAGCAATTGATCCACGGTGTTAAAGAGGATTAATCTGTCAATCAGAGATAATTCTATACACATACAGTATTCAGAATGTAAGGTAAAATGACGCCAAGAGATCTTGACAGATATTATGTCAAATGCTATGAAGTGAATAAACAGCAAATGATCTATATACTATACAGTTTAGGTAAAGACAAGGTCAGCTCTTTATTTATTAATAAAGATCCATGTATCCTGTGTATATTTTGTTGGGAGGAATTGTCAACTTGCTAAGCACCATTAGTATCTCTATATAAATAAGCTTGGCTCATGCTAACCAGCTGTTACATTACACATCAACTTTTTGACCTTCAATAACCAAAGAAGGAATGCAAAACCCATTTTAATATTAAATAGAATTTATTTGGCAAATAATAAGTTGCATAGCTAAAATCAAATGTGCAAAACAATTACACAGTTCTGTAACATATTTGGGAAACAATGTCTTACAGTGGTATTATTTGGTTTATCTGAAATAAAAAGTTTAACATATATATACAAAGAGGCTATACATTTCTTCAACGGGCAATTAAAGCATTCTTTGGTAAATAGAAGCAACATTGTAAAACTATTAATTTTAATAGATTAGCTCTTGATGAGTAAAGAGTTTAACAATTTAAAAGTACTTATGCATTGCAAAAAGAGGACAATATACATATACATCTTAAAATTTGTATACAACATTCAGGCCACTTAAAAACAGATGTCTATTGCAGGTCTACACTAAAGTCATCACTTTAAGTGAGGCTGGTTGGAAGCGCCGAATCTTCTTCTTCAGTGCTCTGGAAGCCTTTATACGACAGGCAGCTGGCTCAGGGCGATGGTGCCCGGCTGCTGTTGGACCCATAGCTGCCTCAGGCCATACCAGACCTCCTTCATCCTCATCTTCCTCAAGGAGATCATCTTCATCTAACGACAGGCTGCTGTCTGAATCAGAAGCAGTCTGTGACCCTTGACTGGACTCACTGTCTCCAAAGCGGTTAGTGGTATAGTCACTTAGCTCTCCCTCACTGCTCTCTACAATTGTGGAGTGGAAAAGGGAGGCACACTCTGCTGAATATTCGGACTCACACTTAGGAGGATAGCGGGTAGAAAGAGGTGCAGGTGGGTATTTTAACTCCATGTTGCTAAAGTAGGAAGAGTAAGACAAAGATGGTGGCAGTGGTCGGGCATGACCACCCCAATGTCCTGTGCGGGGTCTCATGCTTACACTTCGAATCATAGCAGGTTTTTGTATGACTTTGTGGATGCCTGCATCTTTTGACCTTTGATAATGGCCTGGAACAGCAGGTGGAAGAATGTCAGTAACATAGGGCCATTGCTTCTTTTTGGCCTGTAGAGGGAAAGGGTTCTCTTGGTCTACAAACTGAGCCTTGTTGGACTTGTTGGAGTGTTTTGGCTGGCGATATAACTGGTATTGAGAACCACATGGATTTTGAGGTCCTGAAAGACTGGACTCAGAGCATGAATGAAGCCGGGGCTCAATGAGATGCCCGTTTATCATTTCCCTCTCTTTGATTATCTTTGAATCTCTTTCCCCTCGGTTTTTATAACTGCATCCTTTGGTCTTGTCCTGCTCTCGATAAGAGTGCCTCTGCTGGTGTTTTTTGCTTGGGAGCTTCTCATTTCCTCTCTTTCGAAGTTTAACAGACTTGTGTTTCTTGTCTGCTTGACGAACCTTTACCCTCTGAGATCCTGCCGGCACAAACTGGGCACAAACAAATTCAGACTGAGTAGTATGAACGGGATCTCCACCACCGCTTCTGCTCTCTTCATTGGCGTATCTGAAGGTAGGTCCTTTTTCAGGTTGATTTAAGACAACTGTGGCATCCTTGTTTTGTTCAGCATAAATACCCGGCTCTTTCTCTTCTGGCTTCTGAACTTTGCTGTGGACACCCAACACTACAGCCTGTTTGTGATAACAGTCACCTGCTGAAGACTGACCATGCCACATTTGAGCAGAATCCTCTTTCTTAATGCAATTCACAATTATTGACTCCTGGTCAGATTGTATCTTTGGTAAATTTTCTACCTCACATAAATTCTCAAAAGATGTTGGTTTCTGCTGAAGCAGTCCATGAACATTAGAGCCATCCACAACTCCACTGTTCATTTGTTTGTTTCGGAATCCAGTCACAACTGTAACCTGATTATCTTTAGAAGACATTTGCTTTATGTCTGCCCCTATGTCACTTTGGAGGCTCATTTTACTTGAGCTACGGTGAAGCAGTTTGACGATATAACCATCGGGTCTTAGATTAGATGGCTCCTGCTTTCGAAGTGTATCCGTAGTAAGTCCCACAGCGATTTGCTTGCCTTGTAATTTAGAAACCATTGGTGCTGTGAGATCTTCACTGAGGGAGAAGATGGGACTCTGGAGGGCAACTGCATGCAAAGGGCTGGGGTAGCAGTACACTTCAGTGCCACTGCGGGACACAAGGTTGCTTTGGTATTTGGGGTCCACAGTGGGATCGCAAAGCTTTCTGTTCAAGGTGGAGGTCTTTACCTCAGTGGGTTTACAAGAACCAAAAACTGGATTCATCACTCTGTCAAGATCACCTGCAAAACAAAACAAATTAAACATTTTTATTTGCCAAGAATCAGTTCTACAACAGATCCTAGAAGTGTTCTGTTTTGACTAGGATTGTAATGATGTACCACAATCCAAATAATAACCTATTCAAATAATCAAAGATTTAAATCGACTTAACATGTAAAATGAATCCATATTTACAAATAGGTTACTGGCACTATCCACTTCACACTGGTGCAATAATACTGGTTGCCAGGTTTTAGGTTTTCCTATGCATTGTAAATGTATTGTATTGTTTGTATGAACCATTGATAAAAGGGGTACTAGATAAAACGATTTAAAAGAAATAATTAGAAAGCTCATTAAACAGAAAGAAAATAATTAAACAGAAAGATCATCATTTGTGTTGGAAAAAATGTACTTTGATCTATTGCGACTTAGGGATCACATGAGATTCCGAGGAGAGTATAATGAATAATGTAAAAAAATGTTGGCTACCTTTCAGCAACGTTCTTCCAATTTTGGATTTTAACGTTGTATTTAAATGCTGTCAATTAAAATATAGTACGGTATGTTTGCTAATATTGAAGTACTTCTACTAAGAGCATCTGCCAAATGCAAAAACATGGAAATCACACTTACCAGTTGACACAGGTCTCTGTCTGGCTCTCTCAGAACTGATGGATCCTGTGCGAATTCCCAGTCGTACTCCAAGTCCTCGCGGAACATCTGGCTGAGCCGTGGCCTCATCCGCAGAGCGGCGACGTGACACATCTGTCTGCCATAGAGTACTACGACTGAGAGGAACTGAAGGGCCTGAGGTCTGTGGAAGGAGGCTGACTTGAGACGAAGACGAGAGACATTCACTGTAGACTGATGTGCAGGAGTTGGACAAGGAACCCAAACCACCATCACTGAGTTCAAAAAATCCTAAAGGTCAAGAAAAGCATATTAGTCATAATACAGCATAGTATAACATTGAATACCCATAACCTTCAATCCCTCAGGTGGCACTGCATTAGAAACTGACATTATTCTGTAGTAGGTATTACAACATGGGCTCAGGAACACTTCAGGAAACTTTGTCAGTGAACAATTGCAAGTTAAAAGCAAATGCCATATAGCAACAACACCCAGAAATGCTACCGGCTTCACTGGGCCCGAGCTTGGATAGACAATGGAAAAGTGTCCACTAATTGGCTAGTCCACATTTCAAATTTGTTTTTGAAAATTGTGTATGTCGTGTTGTTGATTCTACTATTTATTCATACTTTATTGTTGATATTGTAATCAGATGTATGGTTAAAGTAAGTGTATGAAAGTAATTATATGTTGAGGCTCATATTCTGTGTTCTTATACATTTAACTATATATCTATAAAAGTTTTTTGTTTGTATTTTAATTCACCTGAGCTGGGTCTGCTGTCACTCTCTATGTGTTCTGTAGAAGCTTTCCATCCATCCAGACGGAGCTCGTTTATCTGCTGATCTAGTTGTTTTAGATGGGTTTTCAGTCCAATGTCCTGCCTTCGAAGACGAGTCTACAGGCAACATGAATACAGGTAAGCAGGAAAGCACACTTCTTATTCAATTACATTCAATTCATTCTTATTACATACATATACAATTAAATGCAAAAATCACTTGGATGTATTATCATGAAAGTCGAAGTTCTCCATTCCTAATTTGTAACATGTCCCAAGAGTACCAAAGGGGTTCAAAATACCATACACAACTCAGGAATATGGGGAAGATCTTTTGTAAGATCAGCTCAAGCATGAAGCTGAGCATGCATTCTGATCGAAGGTTCTATACATTTACGTGCTCAATTGACTGAGCAAAGAAAATCATGAAAAGCAATGGAAGCAGATCTTTAAAGATCTTGAATGAATGACACGGCCTCCTGCAGTTATATGACATTCGAGAGGGAGTAAAAGGAATAAAGAAGGACTGTAGTTGACTATTAACCAAGCAAGGACAAGGAATGACCTGGGGGCGCAATGTTGTATGTTCACTCATCTCTCCTGCAGAGAAACACAGACCTTTGTGTACTTTTAAACACAAGGCAATACAAGACCAAGACAAATACTGAAACACTGATCCACAGTGACCTGGCTACAACCCCCAGACATGCTAAATATTGACTAATGACTTGGCACAACCATCTGCTGAGGTATGCTCTTTAAAATAATGCATTGGAATGACAATATAATATGACCACAAATATGCACACACCATCATCAGGTCTTTGTTCCTACAAGCTAATAAAAGAAAATTAATGCTGACTTAAGAATCATTAACCATTTTGACAGGGACCACTAATAATTGTATTATTAAACTTAATTTCCTCTACCAGTTCCTCCATTTTCTTTGCCACTCTAAAGACAACTTTATTTATGGTCTTAATTATCAGCTTTTAATCAGTTATCTGATGAGTGTTTTTAGAGTTAAAACCTATTTGGAACTTGAGACTAAAACCACTCGAGGGGTCAATCTTGTGTCACCAAGAAAAGCCATTTCATTCCCAGTGACCATTCCAATTAAACTGGGTTAATGATCAGAGATGGAAACACCCCCCACCTGGCCCAAGCAACCCCTCCTACTGGCATGGAATAAACCTTGATTTACGAGCGCTTACCACCCCCAGCTGAGTAGGAACAAACATAAGCACTCACATTTGAGTGTGTAATTATGGTGCATTTCCTTTTATGACAGATTTTAATTTTTTAATCTAAATTAAATCTAATCTAACACTGACCGTCCTTGGACAAAAAAGTGCAGTACTGAAATGTTTTAAGAACCACAATTTGTAAAATAAAACAACACTACAACACTACAAGTGCAATCAATTAGGAAAGCATGTTGTGATATACAGATTACTTATTGTTAAACAAATGCTTTTGCACAGAGAATTGTTTATTTAGTTTCTGTGACAGTGCTTGCAACACAATATACATGAAACATCGGCATCTTTCAAAGTAACAAGGAAAAAGTGAAAATAGTCTGGGTCTGTGCAAAGACATGTCCTAGCTTTAGTCAATAATTAGCACTGGCATGGTATTAATAGCCACCACAAGTAAAACAACTTTACAGAACTAATATAAGCCAAATAACTAAAAGTGTGTAACTATTTAGCCAAACTGTTAAAAATACCCAACTATAAGTTTTGTCATGATCAGTAAATAAAAAATATATAAACTATAAAATGTCTTATTGTGACTTGACCTCTACTTAAATTCTGATAAAAGCCTTCCTACATAATCCATTTAAGACCTAACAGACGTTAATGTACATAACATATCGACACGATATTACAGTCCTATTATATGAATAGAAAATCTGGCTTTGGACTTTACTTGTGAACATAAATCACAACTATTTTCATAACTACTAGTTCTAGAAGTACACAACTGTTTGTCAGTCACAACAGCTTTAAATATACATTTATTGCATCCCGTAATTATGCTCACTCATAGATAATTTAAAACGTGGGACTTTATGTGATAAAGCAGTTACAATAATTAATAAATTAACAAATAAATACAGAATATTATAAGCAGCTGTCATATCCAAATCTGTGATTAAAGTTCCTTGAATTTAAATTGTCACAAGTAAAAATGTGTCTTTCTCATTAATCTTTTTCTGGGGTAAAAAAAGTTTCCAAAAAAGTTTCTTTTCAAAGAAAAATAAAAACTTTAAATAAATAATGAAAAACAATTAAATGTAAAACGTTAGATGTGTTTTTCTTCGTACCAGTTGGTGTTTGAGGGCGTTGAGTGTTGCCTCCAGTCTTAGCTGCTCCTCGGTATTTGTTGTTCCCTCTGTAAGGTCTAAATCTTCCGAATTATCTGGGTGCTCGTTGTCCGTCCTCAGTGCACCCTGCACCATGTCTCCCTGTTTCTGACGTAATACGTGCAGCTCGTGCAGTCCAGCCAGTGCCGCGCGCAGCCGCTCGGCGACCCTCCCGCGGTCCGTCGGACCGACCACGAGCTGCATCTCCGCTTTTCTGCTCAGCATTATAATTATATAGTTATTAATCGCGCGCGCATATCCAGTGCACTACGACTGAGAGACAGCGCGTGCGGTTCCACACGGCGCACGAGCTCGGGACTAAAATTAGTTCTCAATGTAAACAGACCGGATATAGACGTGTAGCACGTAGTAGAGCTCGAGATAACTGACCGTAGCGCAAATACATAAAATAACTCTGGCAGTCTGGGAAACCACGCCCACACAACGCCGGCCTGTGTGTGACATCACAACAATGGGCGGTTGCGACCCATAAGCTGTGTAGAGTACCTGCAGTTTGTGGGGTGTGAATACTTTTTCTTTGACTGTAGATAGTTTAGTGGTTAAGGTATTGGGCTAGATACCAGATGGTTGCTAGTTTAAGCCATATTACCACTGTTGCCACTGCTGGGCCCCATCATAGCCTGCTGTAATTGTATATTGTTTTGGACAAAGACAACTAAATGCTGAAATTAATACCAATGTATCAATTAATTAGGCTACTAATGTAAATGAAAATAATTGTAAGAAAAAAATATTGTAAGAATTTGACTTATGTAAAATCTACATTGAAATTAATGTTAATACTGGAGAGAAACTAACAGACGGAAATAGATCTTACAAAACGATATATATATATATATATATAT